>CM042429.1:3538186-3706803 GCA_023631565.1 Gymnocephalus cernua
TAAGTGCCCTAAGATTAACACTATATAATTGCATAACTTCAAATATCATTATAACTGAACTGACTTCTCTTACAAAATGAGATTGTACAAGCTCTCCACTTTGCTCTACATGTATAATTGTATTTCTTTATGTTTTACAGCAACTTTTCCTGACAAGCCTTGGAGGTCCGACCAGAGGTGCTGCCATCTGTCACATGCTACGGCGAGTGGCAACCAATAACGTTCTAAAACAGTGTAGCCTGCGGGGCAGAAAGGCAAAGAAGGCCTTCCAGGACCTGACAATCTGCAGGGTTATAACAGGCAGGTGTTATTTTATTGTTCACATCAGTATTATGCTTAGCTTGGCTGATAAGAGGTTTTAATTTGACTAAATTTTGACTTCTGGCGCTGCAGATTCTGCACACAAAAACAACCAGACACAAGAATAGCTTCTTTCCCACTGACATCACTCTCCTGAATTGCTGCTAAGTGGGGTCATCCCCACTTTGGACATTCACCTACATATTACATACTTTATCATTCCAATATGCATCTTGGACACTACATTTGCACTGTTATGTGTCTATGGCCAATAAAACTGATTCTGATTCTTGTATATATATATTTTAGGCCTTTTATATACAACCCCAAATCAGAAAAAGTTGGGACAGTATGGAAAACACAAATAAAAAAAGAAAGTAATGATTTCTAAATGTACTTTGACTTGTATTTCATTGCAGACAATACAACAGCACATAATTTAATGTGTTCCTCATGATTTTTATTGTTTTGTTTTCAAAAAAACAAAATTCCTATTTTGGTTCTTGCAACACATTTCAAAAAAAGTTGGAACAGTAAAGCATTTACCAATTTGTAATGTTGCCATTCCTTTTCACAACACTTAAAAGACCTTTAGGGACTGAAGACACCAAGTGATGAAGTGTTTCAGGTGTAATTTTGTCCCATTCTTGCTGCAAACAAGTCTTAAGGTGGGCAACAGTACGGGGTCTTCTCACATTCTCTATCGGAGACAGATCGGGACTGCAGGCAGGCCAGTCAAGTACCCGTATCCTATTCCTCCGCAGTCAGGACTTTGTAATGTGTGCAGAATGTGGTTTTGCATTATCTTGTTGAAATATGCATGGACGTCCCTGGAAAAGATGTCTTCTTGAAGGCAGCATATTGTGCTCCAAAATCTTTATGTACTTTTCAGCATTAATGGTGCCATCACAGAAGTGCAAGTTACCTTTGCCAAGGGCACTGACACAACCCCATACCATGACAGACCCTGGCTTTTGGACTTGTTGCTGGTAACAGTCTGGATGATCCTTTTCTTCTTTGGTCCGGAGCACACGGCGTCCATTTCTCCCAAAAAATACCTGAAATACTGATTCATCTGACCACAGTACATGTTTCCACTGTGTGATGGTTCATCCCAGATGCCTCCGAGCCCAGAGAAGTCGACGGCGCTTCTGGACACTGTTAACATAGGGCTTCCTTTTGGCACAGTACAGTTTTAACTGGCATTTGTGGCTGTAACTACGTATTGTGGTACTTGACAAAGGTTTGCCAAAGTAGCCCTGAGCCCATGTGGTGATATCGCTTATAGATGAATGACGATTCTTGATGCAATGCTGCCTGAGGGATCAGAGATCACGGTTGTTCAGCTTAGGCTTGCGCCCTTGTCCTTTACGCACTGAAATTCCTCCTCATTCCTTGAATCTTTTAATTATGTTATGCACTGTTGAAGGTAAAATAAGCAAATGTCTTCCTATCTTTCTTTGAGGAACATTGTTTTTAAACATTTCAATAAACTGGCGATCCTCGGCCCATCTTTGCTCCTAAAGGACTAGACCTTTCTTGGATGCTGATTTTGTACCAAATCATAAAATCACCTGTTGACATCACCTGTTTCAAATCACATCATTATTTAACCAATTTACCTGATTACTAGCCCTTAATTGCTCCTGTCCCAACCTTTTTTGGAATGTGTTGCAGGTCTGAATGACAGGAAAGGATGTATATTTACAAATGAAATTAAATTGACCAGACAAAACATGAAATAATTTGTGTTCACATTGTCTGCAAAGAAATACAAGTCAAAGTACATTTAGAAATCACTACTTTCTTTTTTTATTTGTGTTTTTCATACTGTCCCAACTTTTTCTGATTTGGGGTTGTATTTTGTATTTTGTTAATTTTATAATGTATATTGTTAGAAAGCCCACATTGTTAATGTATTGTTAAATTGTTTATTGGGATAAGTTCCATTCAGTAATAGCCAGTTCTCTGTAAGTTTCTGTATGTCCTATGCTTTTGAACGTACCATAACCGTTCCGATGCTATTGAATGCACCACACGTGTGTAAACTCTGTGCTGTTATGCTAGTTCTCAGGTGGATATACACATAGACCTATATAGAAATGGACCGAGTGACTCCATTGCTCTGGACGGAGACGAGTGAAGTCTATTAGAAGCACTTTTCAGTTAGGCTCGAGCGTTACTGCGCAGCTGCAAACTGAGCTTGCCGAGGTAGATGTGACGTGAGCAACGTGTCTGAAGGTTGTAAGTCTTCTGGTAGCTGTGCCAAGAGAAATCTCAATCATTCCCAATCTTGCAGAGACGGAGAGCGTAGGTATATGTAAGGAGAGAACATAGGCACAGGCTAATTATTGCTAACTAAAATGATAGTTAACATTAGTAATTAAACTAAACAGCTGATGTACGTCGAAACTGCCTGCGAGCTTCTCCTGTACTATACGTACAGGTAATTTCTCTACTATGCAACAGTAGGTCGCTTCGTTATGACACAATCGTTAGCCTATTTTTACTAAAACGTCTGTTACGGAGCCATAACGTGAGGTACAAGGTAATGGAGCCTTTTATACATTGTCATGTTTCTTTAGAAATAAACAATGGACAAATAAAGTCTTTAAACGCTTCAGATGTAAAGTTATTCTTGACAGCGAATAACTTTAAGTGACGCCAAAATGAATGGCAGTCAATGGAATGCTAACGCCGGGTGAGAGTCTGGTAGCATTAAAATGGCGCCATAGGAGGCTTCACTCTGTGGAGAGAAGCCTGCCCCCTTGGATATACATCTCCTTTGCCTTTCTCAACATTCACCTCTACCTCCCTGGTTTATTGCTGTGTGTAAATGACAAAAGGTGAGGTTAACGGCAGTATACTGTCTGACTGGATGCTAACATTGTGTACTGTTTAGATGCGCATAAGTTAATGCTATCTCTGTTGTAGTTATATTAGCGTTATTAAATTTTCTAATCCCATCAAGTTTGCCTGTTCATTCATTCCTGCTATATATAATCATTCCTGCTCATGCACAGACAGTTTAAACTAATAATAAAATTGGTATCATGGTTAAAGTTTTTTTAAAGGTTAGGGGAATGTAAAAAATAACGTTAAGGGAACGTTCTCTAAAGGTTGCAACATTAGGGGAACATTCTGGGAACGTTCTCTCAAGGTTGCAACGTTAGGCGAACATTCTGGGAACGTTCGATGTAACCAAAAACTAAACGTTCACAAAACTTGCCGTGGGGACGAAAAACTAACCTTCAGGGAACGTTTCCGCAACCAAAAAGAATGTTCCCAGAACATTTTGGGAACCAAAAATTGTTAGCTGGGAACCCTCACCAGTGACCCTGTTGTTGTTTTGAAAGTACAGCTCTCTAAATAGTCTGTCCCCAAAAAATGCTCGCTACAGACTCAAAGTCCAGGGGCTGTCGGAGGGCTAGCCAGTTTTAAGGCAGCAAGCCATGAGTTGAGGACTGGTTTCCTTGATAAAGGTAGCCTGTGGAAATGTATCATAACCCCAGCAGCCTTATACAATTCATTACTGCAGCCAAGGGCAATACAGTATGACCCCCCCTAGACCTGTTGGTTTCCATTTCTTCAGCCATGTCTGTTAGATTCAGGCCATGTCCACATGAAGACGTTTGGATGAAAACACATCCGTCTTCCCTGGATTCGGTTCAAGAAAAGTTGCGTACACACGAATCCATTTGTAAATGACTCAACACGCAACTTCATATGCCAGGCCTGTAAGCGGCGCTGTTATTGCTACAGAAATTAACCATAAATGAAGAAGAGCAGCCTTCAGTCACTTCCACTTCCTTTCATAACATGACTAGCTAGTTCTCTTAATACATCCATGGACATGTAAGTAAGTAAGTAAAATTTATTTATACAGCGCCTTTCACAGACAAGGTCACAAAGTGCTTTACAATATGCATAGACAAAAACAAAAAGAAATACAAGACTTTAATAACTTTCACCACTGCTCGTTATGTGCATGTCTTTGTTTACATTGTATATTGTGCTGTTGGATTGCTTTTTATTTTGCAATTCTGTCTGCTATCGGATGATTGCAGCGCGCTATCTAGCTAGCAGAGCTAACATTAGAGTGCTAGCTAGCTAGCAAAGCTAGCGTTAGAGCCATCGCTAGCTAGCTAGCAAAGCTAACGTTAGAGCCATCGCTAGTTAGCTAGCAGATCTAACGTTAGCTCTGCTAGCTAACATCGGCAGTCAAACAAACATCAATGATCCAATGTCTTTTTGATAATCTACAACAGTTACACGTTTTTCTTGCGGTAGCCTTTCTACAATAAGCCGTGCTAACAGTTATTATAATCTGTTCAAGGAGTTGATAAACAGACAGATTAGCTAGCTTGATTAGATTGTGGAATTCCAACATGGCGGCGCCCGTGTAACAACAACACTTTCAACTTACCATTTTATCCCTTTTAACAAATTCAGCCATTTTAATAATTGTACCAATGAGAAGAAATAAAATACATATGTTATATCACCTTTTCTCAAATTACAGTTCAAGTTCATCTTTAAAGGAGTGAAATTCCTTAAACCAAAAAGTTAACCCTCCTCGGGTCAAATTTGACCCGTTTTCAAAGTTTTTATATCAGACATTTGGGTTTCTTTTAACCAAATTTCCCCCAAATAACACGGATGGTTCCATTCAACGCTCTTCACAAGTGAAATTAAGGATCAGATCTCTACTTTCATTGACTTTTGGGTGTTTTAATCAATTTCATAGCATTAAACGTTTGACATATCTGTGATTATCCATTACCTTCATTACTCTAATCTTAACTATTAGTCAAAATCATTAATAATTTCTGCTTTTTTGTTACAGAAAAATTTGATAATTTTATATAGGTAAATGACGTTTATTGACCATGAATTCCAAAAAAAGTGTAAAACTAGTGATAATAAGTTGTACCTCTATTTTAGATGATGACTCCCACCCTTTGCACAGTGATGTTAAGCACCTTCCTTCCTGAGGTTTTTAGTCCCAATGCAGAACAAAACGGTTGTGTGTTAGAGGTGACTTTGTGATCGTCTGAAGATCTGATGATTTATCACCCAATAATAAGCTCTGTTCTGTTTTTCTGTTTCGTCTCTGATAATATCTGCAGGATGTTGGCCAAGTGAGTTGCTTGTTGTTTGTTCTTCGTCCTGTTTATTCTTTGTAGTTTTTTTGTCTCTCTGCTGTGACGTCGAGCATCATTCACCTCCGATCAGGAGTGTTGTGCACAAGAACAGACGGAGGCTGTAGGTGTGTAATCAGTTGTGATGACATGCTCGCAGAGATTACATCACTACACACTGGGGTGTTTCAGTGCAGAACATGCCGCATGTTATGCAAGGACTATGCATTCACATGAGTTTTGTAACTGAGCAGAACTCAGTGTTTCTTTAACCCATGTGTTGTCTCTTTCAACCATGAAAAAAACACTTTTGTTGTCCCTTCTCAACATTTTGGTTGCTTTTTTCAAAGGTTTTTTTTAACGTTTTTGTCCGTTTTAAAGACATTTTTGGCGCTTTTTTCAAAGTTTTTTGATTCTTTTACAGCATTTTTGGCACTTTTTTCAACGTTTTTGACTCTTACATTTTTGGCACTTTCACTTTCACTTCACTTTTTTCCTACGTTTTTGACGTTGTCTTCCGTCGTTTTTGAACATTTTGTCATGTAGTTTTGACGTTTATTTCAACGTCCCATATTTCTGATGTAAAAAAAATCCTTATTTACTCTCTGATTCATGGACAGAAAACTCAATTTAATTTCAGTTTCGTCGGGTGTGTGCGCCCAGACCTGATCTAATATGTGAAATTGCTTCCTCTTCTTTTCTCGTAAACCTCCTGTTGTTCTCGGGTCAAATTTGACCCATTTTCAAAAAGTTTCTATATCATGTATGTTTTTGTTTTTAATAACGTAGATGGTTCCCTGCATCGCTCTTCACAAGTAAAATAAATGATCAGTTCACTACTTTCATTGAATGTGGGTGTTGGTGATGGTTAGCTGCAGAAAATAATTGATAAAATAACGTTAAAGCTTTAAAAAACATTGAAAAGTGACAAAAACATCGGGAAATGTGACAAAAATGTCAAAAACATCAGGATAAGCTTCAATAACGTCAAAAAGTGTCAAATACATCGGGAAAAGCTTCTAAAACATTGGGGGAAGCGACAAGTGTAAAAAAAAGTGACAACAACATCGGGAAAAGCTTAAAAAACGTCAATAAGTGACAAAAACATCAGGAAAAGCTTCTAAAACATCAGGGTAAAGCAGCATAAGTGTCAAAAAGACGGCCAAAATGTTGAAAAAAAGTTTACATTTTAAATTTTGACTCACAAGGGTTAAATGTCCCTCTTTGAGTTTCTCCATAGTTTCTGTATCAAGTTGTCTTCAAACCTCTTACATGTTTACGCTAATTTACATATTCAAACTGCCCAGTTTTTAGGTTTAGTAACTCTTTAGTTTGATCCTGCTTTCAGTCTCTGTGGTTTGTCTCTGTGCAGCTGAAGCAGCTGCACAGAGACAAAACAGAAAATGTGACGTAATTTGTATTTTCTCGATTAGTGTCTCTTTATGGGTCTTTGAAGTTGTTTTTAGTCTCTTTATGGGTCTTTGTTAGTCTGGCTATCAGCAGACCAAGCTCAATAGATTTAAGATTGAACATTAGTCTGGGTCTGAGTGCTCCGTTTCTCTGCTCAGAGAAAATCTGCACAAGAGGCGTGACCAACGGGCGTAGTTCAAATGACTTTGTATGCAATTGGATAGTCGTTCAACCAATCAGACCAATGATCCGGGTGATGTAGCAGCGACAGCGGCATCAACGGGGGGCCGGCTTGTTGAATGTAAACAAGAAGCTGCTTGCCGTTGCTTATCGTCATCGTGTTAAACCCGTGTGCAAGGTGGATAAGCCAGTTTGTGATTGGTTCCCCCAAAATTGTGAACAGAAGCAGGAGAGATAAACGTGCAGGTTTCCAGACTGAGCTGCAGGGCGAAATCAAATCCCCTGCAAAGTGGGCGGGGTATACCCAGTCTAGCGCTTTGTGTGTCTTTGAAGTTGTTTTTAGTCTCTTTATGGGTCTTTGAAGCTGTTTTTAGTCGCTTTATGGGTCTTTTTTTGTCTTTGAAGTTGTTTTTTGTGACAGTTCAGGGAATAGTGGACCCAAATGCAGAGGCAGGCGAAGGTTTGAACTCAGGGGTTTGTTAAACAAAAGCAGGGCCCTATTTCAGAAAGCAGGTTTAGTGAAAACTCTGAGTTTGTTAAGCCTGAGATGAGGGAAACTCTGGGTTTTCTGTTTCAGAGTCCTCAGAGTCAGTTACTATGGTAACTGAGCCTATGAACCTAACCTGGTCGGGAGCAGGTTTTCTTCAAGAAACCTCGAGTTTCTCTCAGACTCCTCCCCATGGATGTATGAAGAAAATTAACGCTCCTCCCTCTGACACAGCGCTCTTCATTTCCTCATTCATTCATTCAGTCTGAATCAGTTTGTTATATCGGTATGAATAAAAAAAACATTGTTGGTTTAACTTTTAGGCAGACTTTAAAACATTGTTTTTTCTCAAAACATGACATTTCCTTTTGTCGACGATCCCGTTGATGAAGATGAATTACTTCGCGGGGAGTTACGTCTGGAGATGATATTGAGGCCCCGACGCATTTTAATTTCCAGATAACTTCCTATTTGAGCGCTATGGTTTTTCTTCCCAGTCTATCAGTTATGTAAGCTACATAACCTTATCCGTCCTCATATCACTAACGTCACCCATCGTGGACGTGCTCTACATCCCAGCACATTCTTTGTGTTGCATTACAGTTTTCTTTACTTGGTGATAGTAGTAGCCTAAGCCATTAAAAAGGAGTTCCACAGTATTGCAGGTGAATGATGTAAACCCTTTGAAATAAAAGATTATGATTTATAATTGTTAATGATGGTGCTGCAGCCTCAGAATGAGATTAGTAGGCCTAGGACTTTTTCGCCCACAGGATTGCACCTAAATGAAATAGATTATAGGTTCAATAACATTTCACCAGTAATATTAGGCTATAGGCTACTTATGATTAAATATGATATAGGCCTACATTATATTGGAATATAGTATATTCCAAATAAAGTAAATGCGTATATTCATTATACGCATTTACTCTAGCAGCAATTTTCTCCCACGCAAATTCTCTCTTTTACAGGAGACATTGTGTTGCTTTTTTAACGAACTACATGTTCAAACTCGCTGTATGTGAGCATGAGTATTTCCGCCAACCCGTTTGTTTGTGGTTGTTACCATGGTGAATCGTAGCATCATGGCTCCATTCATGCCGCTTTTTTAAAGTGCTGGTGCACGCGAGTACGTTGATTGAACCAACTCATATCAGCTGTTCTGAAACCGAATCCCATCTCAGGGTAAATCAACTCAGAGTTCAGGGTTAGACTCAGAGTTTGTTAAACCTCCTACCTGAAATAGGACCCAGGAGATCCAAAAAGAGGCAGGCAAAAACGACACAAGGAAACCAACGGAAGAAGGCAAAAACTAAGGTACAAAAATAAAGAAAACATGAGAAACAAATTTACAGCAAAACTCACAGTGGCAAAACTCACAGGGGCAAAACTCATGGGACGCAAACACAAAATGATCTGACAAGAGACAAAGGAAACAGGGGGTAAATAAACTAGGTAACGAGCAAACACAGGACAGGTGACACCAGGGCTGGAGTCTGTGTACTTTTTCGTTCATTCGATTTTCATTTCATATACAGAAATGAAATAACAAAAAACGGTTATTTGATTTTCGTTTTAAAATACAAAATTTGAAAATTGAATTAAGGCATTTTTTCCTTTTCATGGTCAAAAGGGGATGAGAGAAATTTTAAATATGCTTTAATTTTCATTTTCTATTTCATATAACAAAAAATAAAATCACTCGAAAATAGAAAGAAAAATTGACTGTTTTTTCATATTCAGAGACCGGATGTTGTCGTTTCCAAGGCAACAGCGCCAGTGAGTGTACCAGTGTTGCTTTCAGCACAGGCAAGACTTTGGGTTCCTACTCTGATGTGAGTTTAGACATGGCGAAAAAAAAGGCCTGTCATGTGTAGAAATCTCTGTGCGCTTATCACATGCGGATTTTCTGCAAGAAATGTGAGGAGGTTTTGCGCTGAAAATGGCTCCAACATGATGTGACCTTAGACTGTATGGACTCATCTGACTCCACGCTGAAGTTAGCTTCCGCTTTGCAGCGTTATCTGCAGTTGAGGGAAACCTATCCAAACTTCCTGAGCGACTGATGCTCCGTGTTTTTTTGCACTTCTTTACATAAATATACATAAATATGGCTATGAAATACATCCTGAAATGAATAAATGAGGCAAAACATATAAAGATATAAATAAGTCAATATAGTTCAATAGTCTAAATACATATATTTTACTTTTATTTATTTCAGGGACACATTTATTTCCCTATTTGCACGTTAAATTTAAATTAAATTTGGTTACTTACAGACTCAGACTAAAAGCAACTAGCTAGTCTCACTGGCATAGTGCATCAAACCATATCACTATATATCTGCCAAAAGAAATAAAACCTTAATACAGCCATGAATAAAACACAAGCTGGGCAGAGTCGTCTGATCCCAGCTAATGTTAGCTAGTGCGGGTCACACTAGCTTCGCACTCGGACCAGAATCAGTCAACACTAGGGACCCGGGTCACAACCTATGGTCACAACCATAGACATAATAAATGTCTAATGTCTAAATTATGTCTATGGTGACAACGAGCTGATGGCTAGCTGCTCGCTTGCTGCTAGAAAATGGCAGCAGCACCGGAGGTCTGATCCCAGCTGGCGCTGTTGCAGTGGAAATGCCAAATCCGGTCTCTGATTATGAAAAAACCGGCCATTTTTTGTTTCTATTTTTGAGTGATTTTATTTTTTGTTATATGAAAATTAAAGCATATTTTAAATTTCTCTCATCCCCTTTTGACCATGAAAAGGAAAAAATGCCTTAATTCAATTTTCAAATTTTGTATTTTAAAACGAAAATCAAATAACCATTAATATTTTGTTTTTTCATTTCTGTATATGAATTGAAAATCCAATGAACAAAAAAGTACACGAACCGGCTGGGGAACAGTTGGAGCACGTTAGACAATCACACAGGCGGGAAAACACAGGAAGTAAAACTGAACATAAGAGCCTTCAAAATAAAACAGGAAATGGGAAAAACTGACAGAAAACATGAAATCAACTAAACACAGAAACTTGACACAACACTAGACAACACCATCGAGAACAGAGAACACAGGAACTAACAAAACATACACAAGTCACAATACACAACAAAAAACAGGAAATGGCAACAGAAATACCCACAACCACAACAGTTTTTAGTCTCTATATAGGTCTTTGTGTGTCTTAGAAGTTGTTTTTAGTCTCTTTATCGGTCTTTGAAGTTGTTTTTAGTCTCTTTATAGTCATTTCTGTGTCTCTTTGTAGCAATTTTGCATCTCGTAGTCGTTAAGTGTCTCTTTGGGGTTGTTTGTGTCAGTGTTATAGACGAGTCACCAATGGTCAAGTCTTGAGTCCTCAGTGTTCAAGTTCGAGTCACTAAAGAAGAGTCTGAGTCGAGTCACCATTACCTGAGTTTGAGTCTGTGTCGAGTCTAGAGAATAGCGACACGAGTCTGACTCGAATCCAGAGTCTGGGACTCGAGTACTCAATCCCTACCTATTACACATAAAAGTTGTCAGATCATTCATCCAACTTCTGAGTCCAGTTTCACACTTTGTAAGTCCTCGAGACCAAGTCCAAGTCATCAGTTTGCGAGTCCAAGTCGAGTCAAAAGTCTAGAAAATAGTGACTCAAGTTGGACTTGAGTCCGAATCCAGGACTTGAGTCCTCCATCACTAGTTTGTGTATAAGTGTAAAGCCTTTTTGTGTCTCCTCAGGGGTTGTTTAGGTTTCTAGTCGTTAATCTATATCTAAAGATGTCTTGTACTTGGAGGTCCAAAAATATCCCTTTAATTTCATTCAGTTTTGATTTAACTGCAGTGATATTATGAACTTCAGTATTTCAGATAATTTGAGGTCTGACTGACGAGGAAGCTCATTGTTCTTCTGCAGATTCTGGCGGATTCTCTCTGAATGGAGTGCTGTTCTGTGGTGTGACACCTCGCTGAGTTTCTGCACGGTCAGCAGCATTTCTTTATTATTATTTACTCACTGGTTCATGGACAGAAGAGTCAATTTAATTTCAGTTTCCTTGGCGTGTGTGCCCAGAACTGATCTAATATGTAAAATGATTTCCTTTTCTTTTCTCTTAACCCTGCTGTTGTCCTTGGGTCAAATTTGACCCATTTTCAAAATGTTTCTATATCAGAAATTAGTTTTGTTTTTCAACCATATGTTGCATACAACGTTCTTCACAAGTAAAATAATGATCAGTTCACTAATTTCATTGAATATGGGTGTTTTGTTCAATTTGATAGCATTTGAAGAAAATAACTGATAAAATAAAGTTAAAAAAAAGCTTCAAAAACGTTGAAAAGTGACAAAAACATCGGAAAATGTGACAAAAATGTCCAAAAAAGGTGACAAAAACATCGGGAAAAGGTTCTAAAATGTCAAAAGGTGATAAAAACATAAGGACAAATCTGCGTCAGGCGGCTTCTCTCTGAATGGAGCGCTGTTCTGTGGTGTGACGCCTCGCTGAGTTTCTGCACGTTTAGTCAGCAGCATAGAAGGATAAAATCCGAGCAGCAGTTGCTGGTTGTATTTAGCCGATACAGAGCGAAGTTGGAGGGAAAGGTTACCGGCCAAAAGGCATCAGACTGGTCTGGAATTTCAGAAAAAAAAAATGTTGTGGTCTTGTGTGTCTTTTTTGAGTTTTATACATTTGAGTGCCTTTTTATGTGTGTGACAAGTTATGGTTCTAATAGTTGATAATGGTTAATAATATATTTTTATATAATGTGTTTGCCTGTTATGTTTACTTTATTGGGCAATAAAGACAATGAAAGTGTTTCTGAACAAAACTGATAACTGAAACAGATATACAACACACCATGCAGTGTACATAAAAATATTTATTGCAAACAGACGTAAGTAGTACACAGATAAGAACATCTGCATCTGCACCACCACCACCAAAGTGAACATAAAAGAACTATGAAATATATGCATATGACACTGTTGTCAAAATCTACGCAATCGACAAGTGGTGTCCCATTTCCTAGGGGTATGTTTTCACTCCTAGCCCTTACCACTCTGTTTCGATGGACAAGGGCTAGGGGTAAGACGAAGGGGTAAGACAGAAAAATGGGATTCAGCTTCACAAACTTGCAAGTTAAGAGCAGAATAAGGCTTAAATATTAGTATCAAACCGGACTGTTTTGCCATATATATTCCAACCCAGTCTCACGTCAGTTCATGATGGAATCACGAAAATAAATCTATTAGTAGAGAAGCTGGATATAGCTGCGTTATTATTGGTATTTTTAGCCCAATAATCACTGTTTTTATCAACATTTATTCACCAGATCGTATCATGGTTTTTATGTATTTCTTTTACTGTTATTACGTCGGTCTATTTCGGCCAGGGAAGCTGGATGGCTTTATGTCTATAACGCTACATCTATCAACATTTATTTAATGTTATCATGGTATTCATTTCTGTATTTTAATAATATTATTTTGGTCTTATTACGGATGAAATATTACAGTAAATAAGAGAACATAGGCTACGATATGAGTCAAGCTGCGTGCATTCAAAGCAGATATCCCACAATGCAACGCGGCCATTCATTCAGAGAATCGGACAACGATCAGCTGGTCTTTAACGCCAGTATCACTTCAATGTACATATATATAATCTGTGGTTTTGTCACCAACAACAACACGTTGCTCAGCTTTGTTCCAGTAAGTTATGCATCGTAATAACGTTTAAAAACATCAGCTGAAGCCTCCGGAAGTGACGTAATAATTACTGCTCCACGTCTGTGAAAGATTGCTGCACGTTGTACATGAGAATTTATACAATAAAATACTAATAATGAAAAAATAGTGTTTTATGCTAAGCACGTTGATTTGCCTTATATATACACTATATAATATAATATATACATATATATATATAAATACTATATAACCAACCTAGAGATGAGTGTTAGAAATACAGCCTGATGGTTGGTTTGACTACTTTGCATTTGTTTTGACTTGTTGATAAACTACTTAGGCCTACAAAGAGAAGCTTTTTTTATTTTATTTTCCATGTATCATTATTTAAAAATGAAATTTTCTAATTTGGCAGTTGATGAATGTTAATAGCAAAGACTAAAGGGAAAAACATGAGCATATTTATGTGTGGGACTTTGTAAGATTTAAAACACACTGCATTATTAGTTGTTTTAAATAAATGACTTTTTTGAAATTTATGCCAGGCCTAACATATTAATTATTATATTCATAAGATTATCCTCATATCAATCACCATGGTTACAGCTTGTAACCATAGCCTTTGCATTTACTGAGAGACTATCTCTTCAAAATTAAGAAGGGACTAGTTTTAGGAAGCATTTTCAGGAAATTTAAAGAATAAGCAGATTGTTGCCGAGGTTTTTGTTCACAGAGTAAGATGTATATATCTTTGTTTTGGTATCTGTGCATATACAACATGTGTTTTGGCATTTTTGGCACACTTCTACCTCAGCCTACTGCACACAGACACAAATACATTTAGCATATTCTGCTAAAATAGAGACCTGTGTTTCCATGCCAACAATCTCATTCAACCATTTGACAAGCTGAGGAAAGGGTCATGACATGGGTCAGAGGGTATCAGAGGTCATACATGATGAACCAATCAATGGGCTCTGCTCCTATAGGCACCTTGGTGTTCATATGGACAACACCTGGCTGGAAGGCCCATGTTCAAAGTGTGTGTTATCATTCAGAGCAGACACTCACGGTGAATTAGAGGGTTTATGTTATACAAGGCTGCATTACAGAGCATATTCATATATATCCACATGGCAATATCTAAAAACATCTCATTTAAAGCTTGCTTGTCAGGTGAGTGACTGTCATGAAGGTTGTGGAATAGAAACCAGTCTCTCCAGGCAAGCACAGAGAATATGGTCTGCTCTATCTTTATTCTCCATGCAAAGTATGAGTTATTATATTCTAGCAGAAGATATAGGGTACCCCAATGCAAACTTAACATTTCCAAACTATAGGCCTATTCGGACCTACCTCAATTACAACTTTAAATAATGTTGCTTGAGGCTGCAGGGGTTTGCAATACCTTCATGATATGATGCATAGGGTTGTGTGGAGGTTGCTCTTGTCACTGTTTGTGAAAGATGAGCAATAGATTGTGGCTGTGTGATGTGCTTCAGTCTGGCTACATATCACTTTTTTATTGTAAGTATATGTCAGCTGTATGATAAAACAATACAGGGCTCCACACTAACTTTTTGCCTTGGTTGCACTGGTGCGCCTAACTTTTTTATTTAGGTGCACCAGCACACAATTTAGGTGCACCCAAATTTTTCCTTGCGGCGCCGTTAACGCCACAATTTCAAGGTTACCTTTTTATCACGCTCCATATACATTCATTTATATTATGTCAATGATTTTAAACAAGAATAAGGTGTAGGTAAATACTTTTTAGTTGAAACACAATCATACTGCATATAAAAATAAAAATATTAACAAAAAGTTTGAAGTGCTTCACTGAGCTGCCAAACTAAAACATTTCAAAAGTTATAATGGAGGATTTTCCCGAATTTTAGAAAAGAACTGCCCTCTCCACTTTTTGAAAAAATACACATGCGCATCACCCTACCTGCTCCCGAGAGGGAACGCCTATTAAACGTGTGCACGAGAGAGCGTGCACGAGCCTATTTCTCCTCGTGCACGCTCTGTTTACAAGTTGCTGTCGGCATGGCTCTACAAGCCGACTTTCCAAAAGAAGATTTGCACTTTTTCAGACTCGCCACCGGTAAGTGGAAATCTATTTAGGACAAGCATCTCTATAGCTAACGTTAGCACGCTACAGGCCAACAAACAAGCTATTTAAAAAAACGTGACTACAGCACGTAAATCTTCACAATTACGTGATGGTATCACGTTCTAATAGATTTATTTTCGTGATTCCATCACGCACTGATGTGAGACTGGGTTGATATATTCACGTATTCAAAGCACTTTTCATCCTAATGTGGACATGAAAAGTTTAAAGGGGCTTTCAATCTTCTTTCTCTGGTGCATGTGAACTGTAAAAATGACTGAATATGTTTGTTTACAGGCTAACATTTCTTTTCTTTTTTTGAACTTTATTGTGAATACACACAAAAAAAACAAAGAGAAAAAAAAACATGAACTTTGTCCTGCATACATTATTTACAATCAGAAACATAAACAATTTAAGGCATAGGCTTGTGTCCTATAACAGGACCCCATCTTCTTTCAAAAAGTGGGGTTTTTAATTGCAGTTGTGCTGTCAACCGTTCCATTAAATAAACTTGTCTTATCTTTTGTGTCCATTGCGTAACGGTAGGTGGCTCAGGCTTTAACCAACAGATTGTTATCATTTTCCTTGCCATCATTAAGAGGAGATGGAGAAGAAATTATTGGTCTTGAGAAATATTGTCTGGAAAGATATCCAGTAAAAAAATTTGGGAGTCTAAAGAAATGTTCACTTTTAGTAGATTTTCCAAAATGCCCTTAATGTCCTTCTGACGACCAGTGTGGCAGTTGCTGAGGCGTCGCGTCGCTCGCTTGGTCGAGCCAACTCCCTTTTTTTAAATCTTCCCCTCAACAACCCCCGGCCCTACTGTGCCGTCTTCTGCCGTACGGACGAACACCAGTTGCACGTCAGCGGGGCGGATGTTTTGGCCTATACTAAAAAAGTTGCTTTTGACGCTTCCCTGATCCTAAAATGATTTTTATTTTTTTATTTATTTTTTTTATTTTAGAGAGACACACGTCCTGCCTCCCCTCCTCTAGAGAGAGAGCGAGACACGGACCCTCGCCCGGATCAGGGAAACCGGAGGCGAGGCAAGAGGCTAGACTCACTACCCCAGACGTTCCCAACTCAGGGGCTCTTATCCCCCTGTATATGAAAAGCACTGCCCGAGGGAATCTTTACAACCATTGATTTTTATTAAATACTCACGGTTCTCGGCCGTTCCTCCCAGTGACACCGGAGGTCCCTTCCTTCTTAAGGGTGCCCGCTGCCTTCCTTGGTCGCCGGTCTGAGAGGAGGCGGCTCAGTGGCTCTGACCGGGCCAGCGAGTAGGGAAAATGCACTCCGCTGGGAGATGACAGGGGGTCTGCATGTCCAGTCGGTCCCCGCCCGGCTGCAACTCGCCACAGGCGGCTAAAGAGGAGTCTGACCTAAGCCCTGAGGGAGGGGAAACCCTCCCCGCTTGGCAGAGGGCACAACCAAGCGAAAGAAGTACCGCCAGTGTTTCCCCTACGTTGATTTGCAAGTGGCGCACCGCCACAGTTAAATTTCTGCCGCCACGCCACGGTATCAATGTTGAGTGTCGGAGAATAGCGCGGACACGCGCTTCACAGGTAGAGCACAAACCCAGCCCCCCCGTCTCTATTCACATGCCGGGATTCTTGCCTGCACGCCACACACACGCAGCCGAGATGTGTGTTAACGTTAACGCTCACACACATCTAAAACACGTGCAGCACCTGGGAACGATACCGAGGATTACCAACGGCCGCTGGGGGGGCAGATGAACGCTAGTCACGTTACTGTAAGTAGGTTACGGTAAAACCTTTGTGAGTAAAAAGTCGATAATTATCAATGCACTCACCTGTATAGACCGGCATAAACATGTAGGAAGAGATATTTTAATCTGCTGTCTGCTCTCGTCCACCGCGCTGTTTTAGGCAAACTCAGCTCTACTCTGCTCATTTTTACCAACAAGCTCAAACCAATAAAGCTGTCGGTTGTAGTCGTAGTCTTAGGGAATCTAGAAATTTGGACAAATTCTTATAAACTTAACTGCTGGCTGAGCGAACCGTCCTCTCTCCTGGAGCGGTAAATCTATGGATGTATTATAAGACCAAAACGGATACATGTGGCTACTTAATATGCACGTGAATGACGTGATCGTTACCGTCGCGTTCTTCATTCTTGATGATGATGCTAGTTGTATTATTTTGCAACAGCATCATTTCATTGCAGATGAGGCATACAGTATGAATGGTAGCCTGCTTATCAGTCCATTCATCATTAAAGGCTTTTCCACGTCAATTTTCCCTTCAGCCTCTTTGACTGTGACATGTTTACCTGACAACAGCCTTTCTTTCTGCAAGCATTTTCCTGCATACTACAACCATGTTTCCTTAATCACAGACTTTAACAATCACTCAGTGAACTGCCTCCTAGTCTGAGATCTTTTTCTAGTTAAAGAGCCAGTTATCATTATGGAGTTTCCATGTTTTTGAGGAGTTTGCTCACACTAATGTACTGTATGTAAAAAATAGCATTAATTCAGTAAGAAAATGAACATTTTGAACGAGAATAGGCATAATAGGTTTACGTTAATTTTATTTTCTTGATTTGAAATTCCGGACTTGGAGTGTCTGTCCGGGGGGGGGGGGGGGGGGGGGGGGGTGTTGGCATACCTGCCACCACAGCTAGAAAAAATCCTAGGGGAAACACAGACCGCACTGGCAAAGGTTTGGTTCCCTAGGTCAAGCCGACCTCAGGTGGTTTTATTATTTTGTGACAAAAGCAGAAATTAAAGGCAAAGTGATCCTCTACAAAAAATAAAAAGTAAGCCCTCCGACTAACAGAGGGAGTTAAGGCTGCTCCTCGGAGACTCTGTCTCCTATTCCTCCCAAGCACTCGGTGAGCACAAGGGAATCCCCTCTGGCTGTGAGAGGCAAATAAATCCTATCCCAGCTGCGGAAGGCGTCTGGGCAGAGGAGAAGCGCGTTTCATGGCAAAAACAGTCATATTTATACGTCAAAAAACATTTTACTCCTCCCAAAGACACCAGGAGGGATGTACCTTACACACTTTATTGTCCTTGTAAGGTAATGTAGGAAACGCTTGCAGACAACTCTACAGGAAGTAAAAACCTAATATGGTCCATAGATCATGTACGGCAACACATGTACTTTGTTACAGCAACACGTGAATGCAGGCTGGACTATGCCCCCACCTTTGGGCTCCTGCTCTCTCCCTGAACTCTCTTATCTATCTGGTGGCCTTCACTCCCCACAATTCTCATGAAAGCTTCTTTGTCTTATAATGCAGAGAAAGTTCAGCTTGTAAGCAAAAAACTGATTAATGTGAGCAAGATATAGTTTAGCTGTTTTGGGGTTTTCAAAACACACACTAAGTAACAATATGGTTTACTCTCTAAAACATATCTATGTAAGTTCAAAACACACATTCTAAGTAATGATATGGTTTACTCTATAAAACACATCTATGTAAGTGATGATATAGTTTTCTGTTAATACAGGTTATCTTATATACGCTGTAAAACAAGGAATGATATGGATTCTGCTATTTTCAATCAAATTAATAAAATGCTTCCCCATATTTGTAGGCTCTCTTCTGATCAGTTCCCAATCATTATGTTTTGTTACATAGCTCCTTATTTCAAAATACTTATATAAATCACTTGAGGGTAACTTGAATTTTGCTCTTAATTGGGCAAAGGTTTTAATTACATTTCCGTCAAACAATTGATTCACTGTGAGGAGACCCCTCTCAGCCCAACCCCGAAAGCCGCTGCTGTCTGATAAAGATGGAAGGACCTCAATATTTCCATTAATAGTCATAGCTCTAGATAAAGAAATCTTTCCCTTCAACTGCTTTTGGACCTTATTCCAAATATTTAATGTATGTTTGACCCATAAATTTGCATGCAGGTTCAGAAATGAGAGTTGAGAGAGAGAGACTCCTGGCACCGAATATTCTTCCATAGAGACCCACTGTGACTCCGGATCACGAATGATCCATGCCACCACAGCTTTTATTTGGGCAGCCCAATAGTACAATTTGAAGAGGTAGATTTAAGCCCACATTTTAGATTGTGGTATAACAGCAGGGAGGTTTTGGAACAGAAATAATAATCTTGGAATAATATTCATTCTTATACATTCAATTCTACCCAAAAGAGAAAGCGGTAGTACATCCCATCTGTTTAAATCAGTTCTGATTTCCTTTAACAAATTATTATACAACCCCCAATCAGAAAAAGTTGGGACAGTATGGAAAACACAAATAAAAAAAGAAAGTAATGATTTCGAAATGTACTTTGACTTGTATTTCATTGCAGACAATACAACAGCACATAATTTAATGTGTTCCTCATGATTTTTATTGTTTTTTTTTTCTTCAAAAAAACAAAATTCCTATTTTGGTTCTTGCAAGACATTTCTAAAAAAGTTGGAACAGTAAAGCATTTACCACTTTGTAATGTTGCCATTCCTTTTCACAACACTTAAAAGACGTTTAGGGACTGAAGACACCAAGTGATGAAGTGTTTCAGGTGTAATTTTGTCCCATTCTTGCTGCAAACAAGTTTTAAGGTGGGCAACAGTACGGGTTCTTCGTTGCCACACATTCTCTATTGGAGACAGGTCTGGACTGCAGGCAGGCCAGTCAAGTACCCGTATCCTCTTCCTCCGCAGCCAGGACTTTGTAATGTGTGCAGAATGTGGTTTTGCATTATCTTGTTGAAATATGCATGGACGTCCCTGGAAAAGATGTCTTCTTGAATGTAGCATATTGTGCTCCAAAATCTCTATGTACTTTTCAGCATTAACGTTGCCATCACAGAAGTGCAAGTTACCTTTGCCAAGGGCACTGACACAACCCCATACCATGACAGACCCTGGCTTTTGGACATGTTGCTGGTAACAGTCTGGATGATCCTTTTCTTCTTTGGTCCGGAGCACACGGCGTCCATTTCTCCCAAAAAATACCTGAAATACTGATTCATCTGACCACAGTACACGTTTCCACTGTGTGATGGTCCATCCCAGATGCCTCCGAGCCCAGAGAAGTCGACGGCGCTTCTGGACACTGTTAACATAGGGCTTCCTTTTGGCACAGTACAGTTTTAACTGGCATTTGTGGCTGTAACTACGTATTGTGGTACTTGACAAAGGTTTGCCAAAGTAGTCCTGAGCCCATGTGGTGATATTGCTTATAGATGAATGACGATTCTTGATGCAGTGCCGCCTGAGGGATCAGAGATCACGGTTGTTCAGCTTAGGCTTGCGCCCTTGTCCTTTACACACTGAAATTCCTCCTCATTCCTTGAATCTTTTAATTATGTTATGCACTGTTGAAGGTGAAATAAGCAAATGTCTTTCTATCTTTCTTTAAGGAACATTGTTTTTAAACATTTCAATAATTTTCTCACATATTTGTTGGCAAACTGGCGATCCTCGGCCCATCTTTTCTCCTAAAGGACTAGACCTTTCTTGGATGCTGCTTTTGTACCAAATCATAATTACAATCACCTGTTGACATCACCTGTTTCAAATCACATCATTATTTAACCAATTTACCTGATTACTAGCTAGTGCTGGGCGGTAAACCGGTTCATACCGAAAACCGGTGTATATTTTCGTCACGATGTTCATTTTTAATATACCGCCATACCGGTGTGTTTAATAACACAACATCTGGAACGAACATTACGCTGCGCCGCGCGACACTGTTTTAGACGGACCCTTTAAAATGCTGCACTTCTAAACAGCAGCGCACCAGAGGGACGTCACACAGAAGATGGATGCTGCAGAAGTAGTAGAAAATGATACAGACGAACTTGTGCCAAAAAAAGGAGCCGCTGGGTCTGTTATTTGGAGGTTTTTTGGTTTCCAAAAATCCGACGTTGACCAAACAACCGTTTTATGCAAGTGCTGTTGGGCTAAAATAGTTGCGAAAGGCGGCAACACGAGCAATTTGCTCCACCACCTCAGCTGCAAACACGTCTTGGAGTATCAAGAATGTATGAAATTAAAGTCAGCAGGCTCAGCGCCCTCCACATCAGCAGGTAACACGGGGAAAGCAAAAGAAAAGTCGAGCCAAATGTCACTTAAAGACGCGTTTGCTAGAGGGACTTGCTATGACAGAAAAAGCAGATTACAAACTCCATCACCAACCACCGAGCTAAAGACACGGTCCCGCTTAATACAGTGGTGAGTAATGAGTCAATTAAGTCAATTTACTGCAGTAATTCCTCTCTCAACTAGTAAAAAATGCATTGAACATCTGAATATGCATGAAAAAAAAAAAGTCAAAAACCGAAAAACCGGAAAACCGGCATAATTTTGAAAAAAAAACGTGATATGAATTTTTGGTCATACCGCCCAGCACTATTACTAGTAGGGCTGAAACGATTCATCGAGTTACTCGAGTAACTCGATTACAAAAATTCCTCGAGGCAAAAAACTCTGCCTCGAAGCCGGATCTGATTGTTCCACACGGACCGTTGTTCAGGAAGGACACCACTAGCGCGCGATACATTTTGAATTTAGTTAGCGCCATGGCGGAGAGTAAAGATGTCCAGAAACGGCAGAGAATGTCTAAAGTTTGGGACGAGAACAAGGTGCAATATGTCTCCTGACCTGGCATACCACAGCAGTACAACTTCAATGATTCAGCATCTGAACCAAAAACATCCACTCCACGCTGTTTCACCGAGCGTCGCTGAAACAAGGTAACGTAGCCTAAGCAGCCGCTGATTTTAATCGCATACTGTATTTGTAGCGATGTCGTGATGCGGTTTGACTAGATATGATGTTTAGCTTTGATGTTTTTAACTAGTAAACTTATTCACGTTCAACTGCAAGAAAGTATAGCCTAAAAAAAAAAAAAACTTCACACACACACATATACACCCTTGTCGCTCACTCTTCCGCGTGCACACACACACACACACACACACACAGGTTGCTAGGTTACCATAGCAAATAGGCTCACCCCAGAAATTATATATTATTTGTTAGTAGCCTAATGGTAAATGCTGCAGGTGTAGAAATCTACATAAAACAGATATTTACTTTGATGTCAGGGCTAGATTACAGCATGAAACTTAATTAAATTAAATTGCCAAATGTTGGAGTTGGAATAAATACCTCTGTTCTTTTGAGAAATAAAAGCCAAATGCTTGATCATTTTACAGCCACATCATTTTCGTTATACATTATTTGCTTTGGTTGTTTCAAAACGCCAAAAAAAAATCCAATTTCTAGATTAATCGATTACAAAAAGAATCGATAGCTGCAGCCCTAATTACTAGCCCTAAATTGCTCCTGTCCCAACCTTTTTGGAATGTGTTGCAGGTCTGAATGACAGGAAAGGATGTATATTTACAAATGAAATTAAGTTGACCAGACAAAACATGAAATAGTTTGTGTTCACATTGTCTGCAATGAAATACAAATCAAAGTACATTTAGAAATCACTACTTTCTTTTTTTATTTGTGTTTTCCATACTGTCACAACTTTTTCTGATTTGGGGTTGTAGTTAGATGAAAACAACTGCGTAGTCTTGGGGGTAAGAATTACTCCAAGATATCTAAACCCCTGCATGGAGTGTCTGAATGAGACAAGATTATCCAACTGCAATGGCCAAGTCCCAGCAATCATTAAGGCTTCGGATTTGTTTGTATTGATTTTATAACCTGATATCATACTATAGTCCTCAAGACTGTGGAGCAAGGCTGGAACAGAAGTGATAGGACTTTCCAGAAATAATAAAATATTGTCAGCGAAAAGTGACAGTTTGTGCTGAACATTTGATTCATCTCTTATTCCCTGTATGAGAGGATTGGATCTAATCAGTTTGGCTAACGGCTCTATACTCAAAGCAAATAGTGAGGGTGAAAGAACTTCACCCTGCCTAGTGCCATGTCCCAGTGTAAAAAATTTTGAGCAGTGCCCATTGACCCTTACACGTGACTTTGAATTTTTCTAAAAAGTTTCGACCCATTTTATAAACGTCTCATTAAAGCCCATGTGCCTCAGTGTCTGTTGTAGGAAGCCCCAGTCCACCTGATCAAACGCTTTCTCAGCATCCAAGCTGAGAAGCATTGATGGGGTGTTCCTTTTTTGTGCCACTATTTGGAGGTTTAAAGCTCTTCGAACATTATCAGTCCCCTGTCTATGGGCGATAAAACCAGTCTGATTGGGTTTTCTTATATATTTTTGTATTCTGTTTGCAATGATGGCAGTCAGTATCTTTAGATCAACACAGAGGAGACGTGATGTGGCGATAAGACGTGCACAGAGTAGGGTCTTTACCTTTATGAATGACACTAATAATAGCTTCAGATCATGACTGAGGAGGATCCCCCTCTGAAAGTGCATAATTATAAACTTTATCCAAAATAGGCGTAAGCTCTTTTTCAAATATGATATAATAAGATGATATAATATTCACCTGGGAGGCCATCCACTCCTGGAGATTTGTTATTTTAAAGTTTTAAAATGCTGTTTTTTTATTTCCTCGCGCGTCAATAAATCGGCTTCCTCCTCAGTCATTTTGGTAAGACATATTGAGTTGAAAAAGGTATCTGTTTTTTCCCCCTTATTTTGACAACTCTCTTCCTTGTACAATTCTTAGTAAGTGACAAACGCCTTTGCGACATCCTTGGGTTGGGATAGCATTTCCCCAGAATTTGGACACTTGATTCTATGGACAATTCTGCTTGATTGTAGCTGAAATGCTAACAGTCTGCTTGCCCTGTCACCAAATTCATAATACTTTTGATTTGTGAATTGAAGCTGCCCCTCTGCTTTATAAGTCTGTCTATTTTCTTTCAACTTGTTAAGTGTGTCATTATTTTGTACTGTTTGGTATTCCTTCTCTAATTGTCTAATTTTGTTTTCCAATCCTAATTGTTCTGCAAGCCTCTCTCGTTTCCTCTTAGGACACATTTGGCTCCCTCCCATAAAACTGATGGACTTACAGTCTCATTGTCATTAAATTGAATATACTCTAATAACACTTTCCTTATTTGTTGCTGAATCACTTCGTTATTTAGAATAGATACATTTGCTCTCCAGTACTTAAAATTATTATTTGGGCTCAACTTTAACGTCAAAGAGACTGGAGCGTGATCTGAAATGGTAATTGCTTCAATAGTACACTGGGTCACTCTATAGGAATCTACACCAGTCATCAAAAACATATCTAATCTTGAGTGACTACAGTGTACATGTGAAAAAAAGGTAAAAACGTTTTCCTTGGGATGCAAGCGACGCCAAACATCTATCAAACCCAACTCATCCATCAGTGCACACAGAGTTAAAGACTTCCTGGTCCTTGGACCAAAGACAGCAGGGAGCCTATGCTCTCAAGACACAGTTAAAATCTCCCTCTATAAGAATAATCCCTTCGGCTTTGTCTGCTATCAATGATGCAGTATATTTAAAGAAAATAGGAAGTCCTCATTTGGAGCAAATACATTTACTAGAGTCATTTTAATGCCTGATTGGACATGCCCCCTACATGTCCAATCACCATCAGAAATCTCCCCTCCTTGTCACTGAAAGTTTTCTCATGGCAAAAATACACTGACTTATTGAAAAGGATAGCAACTCCTCTTTTCCTCCCACTTTGATGTGAGGAGCTATATTGCTGGTCTACCCACTCTCCTCAGCTTCATGTGCTCCTTGTCTGAGAGATGCGTTTCCTGGAGCATTGCTATGGCACACTTAAGTTTTTTCAATTGATTCAGCACTTTTTTCCTTTTAATTGGACTACCTCAGCCTTTAACTGTATAGGTAACACATATTAGATTATCCATCTGTTATTATGTTGTATATTCTGCTACTATAACCTTTCTTGTATCTCACATAAATCACTATAAAAAGAATCATTACAAAAAATAACAGTATAATGGCCCATCAAAAGTCTCAGGACAAAAATAACATTTACAAATGAACACATAACTAACAAATTGAACAATGTAGGCTTCCACATACCCGACTGGATCAAATTTGGCACAGCTCTGTCTCCAGTCGCTCCCTCTCGTCTACTCGAGCGTGCACCCCCAACTCCTCAAGAACCAGGACCGCGTCTGTCAATGTCGGGTAGGTCTTCACGCCATCCTCCATAAAAACTCTCAGCTGTGCAGGGAAAACACTTTGCCCTAATGTTCTTCATCTTTAGCTGCTTTACTGCATCACACATAGCGCTCTTTTCTTCTGCAGCTCGGGAGAGAAGTCGTGATCAAAGTAGATCTGTTTTCCTTCGTACATAACTTTTTTCTGCTCCCAGGCCTGTCGTAGTATGATTTCTTTTACTGAGAAGTCCAAAAACCTAACGTCAAGCGAACGAGGGGCTGCTTCAAGGTTCCTGGGCTTGGCAGTGAGCGCTCTGTGTGCCCTTTCAATGACGGTTCAGGGGGAAGTCGAAGAACAGATTTAAGCAAATCATGTCCAAAAAGCTTAACATCTCCTCCCTTGCTCCCTTCAGCCACTTTGTAAATTCTCAGATTGTTTCGCCTTAGACGATTTTGCATATCTTCACATCGTGCATTCAAATCCAATTCTCGGTTTAGTAGGTAAGGAAGGGCCCGCTCATGGCGCCTAGCCGTGTCTTCATTAGCACTAATACGGTGCTCCATCTCTGTGGTTCTCTTTTGCAGTTCAATAAGTTCTCCTTTCAGTTCACCGAAGGACGTTTCCAGCCGTGTTAAAGCTGGGTCTGAGTGTGCCCATCTTGGTTATCTTTCCTAAGTTTCTCGAGCTCTGCAAGTATTTTTGACTCGTAGTCACGCATACTAGCATCCGACTGCACACTCTGCGCTTGCATCAGAGTTAGTAGCTTCAAGTTTTCGCCTTTTTCCTTAGCTGAGTCCTGTTTAGATTGTCCTCTGCCTCTAGTTGTCGACATGTCAAATTTGATAAGAGTTGCCGAGTTTTATGCTGATTTTGTTAGGAAATTATTAAAATTTTGGACGGAGCATGTCCCTCAAGCTACTGCCAACATGGCGTCACTGGAAGCTCCCCCGGCTAACATTTCTTATACTTTAATATGTTTTTGTTCTGTTGGTTTACAGACGGAAGAAGTAAAAATGAGTCGACAGGTTTACATTTTTAAACCTGCTATAATGATTTCCAGACTCATAAAAAAGTTGCTGTCCATCCTGTTGACACTCATTGGTAACAATAATATTTCACATGTACACATACAGACCCAGAAAATAATGTTAAAACCAACCACATGGGAGGTTTGTCAGTTCAGAGTCAATGCAGCAACGTCTCTTTCAAATCCTGTTTTCATTATCGCTGTTTCTCTCAGCGTAAACTCCCCCCTGGCTACTTCTGCTTCTCTCTTTCTCGCCTCGGCGGTTTAGGATCAGAAGGGGAAGCGTTCGTCCTCTGCAGACACTCAGCCGCGTGGTTTCCCTGCTCAGGGAAAGTGAAAGTTGAGACTTTTCCTCTCGAGTCTTTTGCTGCAGATGACAGAGAAGCACCTGCTCAGTTTCACTTTCAGTGTGCCACTCCTCGTCTGTCTCTTTCAGAAGGCGCGGAGGGCTTGGTAGTGTATGATCTTCTGGGATCTCAGCAGAGGCGTCTGAGTGTCCATGTCTCGAGATAAAACCCTCCTGCCGGCTCGCTGGAGACGTGCACGAGTCCATCCGTACACCAGACAGTTGAGGAAACCCTGAGAGGCCGAGGTGAAAGCCTAAAGGACAGAGAACAGTCAGTAAAACTTACCCAGCTTTCTGTTTCTGCACACTTAAAGGTTTAATCCACATGTTTCATGCGTGTTCTTTCAAACTTTTAAAATCTCAAAAAAGTTTTATTTCAGCACTGAAATATACACAAACATTTAAGTTACAAATATGAACTTTGGCCCCTGAAAGGGGTGTTTAAATCTGTCACATATGTTGGCACGGTTTGACACTGATAAGTTACACATGCACTGCTTTTAAGGGCCAACATCTGTACTTGTAACTACAGTATAGGTTCAGGGACCAGTGCTTCTGTTAGAAGTGAGAAAGAAAGACAAAGAGATGCAAAGAGAGACTGTCCATGCTGGTAACTCAAATGTTAAAGTGTGCACTGTAAAAACAAAATCGTAAAAAAAAACGGTAAAAAGTCTGGCAGCAAAGTTGCCAAAGACTTACCGTCAAATTACAGTAAAAAACCTTACATTATTTTACAAAATTTTTTTTTAAATAGAGATTTCCTGTAAATATTTTCTGTATTTTTACAGTCTAAATATTGTAGAATTAAAAAACAACATTTCTAGAATGTTAAAAAAAAATTATAAATATATAAATAAGGAATACCTTAAAAGTACACAATTTAACTGAAAACTGCTGTTTTAATACAGTTTTCTTTGGTCAATTCACAAGATTATCCAATCCATCCACAATGACTCCATGTCAAAGTACAGATTTCTGAATCTAAAACACACAAAAATGATGTCAAATAACTTTCAATTACCCTCCTTTAGGCATTTATTTTATGATTATCCAATCTATTTACAGTAAATTTCTGTTAAATACTGTTTTTTTACTGTATAAAAAGAATATAATGGGATAATACCTTGCATAAACCTAATAATAATAATAGTCATTACTTTATATAAACAATATTTTAGAGTATTTACAAGCAATTCTCCAATATATCTACATACTTTTACCATTAATGTATGGTTTACTTTAAATAAACATTGTTTCATAGTAATTTAGAAGCAAATATCCAGTATATTTACATACCTTCACCATTATTATATGAGGTTTACTTTATCAGGCATGAAAACAGGTCGGGGGTGAAAAAGGTGAGAAGGATATTACCCCTCTAGGGGGGTCCAGGGGCATGCTCCCCCGGAAGAAAATTTTAAATATTCCATACTTTAAAGCATCAATTTGATGCAGAGCTGCCAACCTTGACATTTTTTTGGATTAGCAACTTACTGATTTATTTATTGGGAAATTTTGAGGGTAAAAGACTTCAATTCCTGCATTCTGATACCTTTTTAGCCACCAATTTATGGTAAAAGGAAATGACAAAATTCTGGTGGCAGGTAACAATTCAAAATACAAAATATAATGGAATATTATTATATTCAGTAGTCCAGTAAGGGGTCTTTCACATCTGGGACATGGGCCGGATACACAACACACAGCATGAACAGGCTTTATGGTCACTTTTTTCCCAAGGAGCACGTTTTGCTTCCACTGTGAAAAATGTAGGATTGACTTCCAGAGGCTACTGCTTTTACTGCTAAATTCAACAATAATACAATCATGTTATAGATACAAAACGTTGTGAAGTGTAATGTTTTCTATGTTCTATTGATCAGAAATGATCAGTGATATTGAATATAGCCTACAGTGTAATGGACCGCCACAGGTCATGCATACATGTGAACCGCGGATTAATTGCAGAGTTTAACCTTCATAGTGTAAAACTAAACTACGTGAATGGGGCGCAGCAGAAAGAGGAGCAGAACGACGCTGCTTGTTCAGGTTGTCATGGCTACTCCTGTAGGCCTACACTTCACATCAGGTGTTACAACCAACTGGACCAAAACACTGAACTGGACTAGCCTACTATTTAACGCGACAACGAGACGGTTTTAACCGGTAATGAACTGTGTCTATGTAATACTGATGCCGTCAGACGGCCGCGCGGACAGACAGCAGTCGGAGCTCCAGCGAAGCTGCGCCGTTAGCCTGTTAGCTTGAGCTTTGTCTGAAGCAGCCAGCCAGCCTCCGTCACACACCGACACATTCCGCACATCCTCCGCTCAGTTTAACCGCTATCCCCCAAGCCCCCAGGAATAGCGCCAAGTCTAACAGACATCATGGGCTTAGCGGATAGGGGTGGTACTGCACTCCATGGCCCAGAAAGACTTTTCACATAGACTTAACATGGCGAAAGAAACGTCTATATTTCAGCGAATAATTTGTTTCAGGGTATATAAACCTACCAGTCCGAACACTTAAAGGTTCCTTGTTTAAAATGTCATGTTTTTAACATTTTTAACATTCACTAGTAGCGAATACAGAATTATTAAATTAGAAATGATGAACGCGCATAATGGCTGCGAGCAGACCCGCGGGACTGCGCCCGTACGCAAAATTACGAATCCCACTATGGCAACGCCAAGACCCGCCCTCCGAAGCAGCTCGATTGGTTGGGGTTAGGCATTTCACCTCGAGTGGTTAAGGTTAGGATAGCGGATTGGTCAGGGGATAGGACATGAACAAATGGGGTCACGTTACCTTGGACGCCTGGCCAATAGTAGTGATTGAAGGGCGGGTCTTGGCGTTGCCATAGTGGGATTCGTAATTTCGCCGCCCGTACACGTCGCCTGCACTGCGCATGCTCATATGACTGTTGTGGGTCCTGTACATGGATGTATTAAGAGAACGGTCCTGTATGGCATGTACCCGTCACGTAGCTGGCTGTAATTGATATAGCTCCAGCTAATGGCTGTAATTCACAATGTGTTTTATTAATACATCCATGGTATTATCTTATGATATGTATATGATGTATGTATGCTGTAAAGCCTGTAACGTCATAAGCGTTTCCCGAAACAGCCGGGGCTATCGGCTAGTAGCTAACATCAGCGGTAGCTAGCTAGCATGGGAGAAGGGTAACACTGTACATACGGTCTCTATACTTAGATAACGTTACAGACATAGTGATTACATCGATGTAGTTTTCTCAAAACATCCATCGTTTATTTAGATAAACATTACTAATTAATACATGCCAAAGTGAAGTTTTATAATGAGCATTGTCGTTGACTGTTGATGTAAATGACTGGCTATATACAATATGTCTGTAATAAAGTTAAACGTTAAAGCATTTAATTTCTTTTCATATCGTAATATGAGACAAAGACGGTACATCAACAATGATAGAAGGGTTTATTAAGAAATAAAACGTGTAACGCTAGTATATGTTTATATTTTACATACAGTAGATATGAAAGTGTGTAATATTTTATATACCAGAAAACTGATCACAAATCAAAACAAATTACATGTTTGCATAGTTAAAATTTTGTTTCTCTCACTGACTGTAGAGTCACTACTCGCTCGCTCTGAAGATAATCGCCGTCACGAGCCTAAAAGCTACGCGGCTAGCAAGCTAAAACCGGCCGAGGCTTGTGTCTGTTCTGTAGAGATAAAGCCATGGACGTACATGGATGTTTAAGATAAGCACTGTTCACCAAACTGCAGGCGAACTATGGATGTATTAAGAGCATGGATGTATTGATTAAGAGAGGCGAACCTACTAGCTAGCTACCAGCTAGCTAGCTAGTAGCACGACATCGTAATTACATCTCCTTGGTTGTTTAAATACATCCATCGTTTATTTAGCTAAGCATGTAACCGATCGAGAACAACAAAAACACAATGTTTAACGTCAGTGAATACTTTAGACAATAAAACGGTTCTTAAGTTCGCTAGCTCGCTACGTTTATCGAGACACAAGAGGGGAACTCATGAACGCGCATGTTGTTACCGGTTGCTACGACAACACAAACAAATTGTTGCTAGTGCACATGTCCATCGAAACGTCATGGGCCAAGAATGCGGAAGATCCGAGCTCCATGTTGTCTGTATGCGCTTTTGAGCACTCTCATTGGAACGTACGGGGCTTCCCGCCGAACACTGTATCCAGTTCTCTTAATACATCCATGGTCTGTATGCGCTTTTGAGCACTCTCATTGGAACGTACGGGGCTTCCCGCCGAACACTGTATCCAGTTCTCTTAATACATCCATGCTATCCCCCCGTTACCGGTCAGAGAGGCGTGTTTACTCTGTGTCTCGGTCCTCCGGTCAGTTTTTAATTAGCCTACATTAGTAACAGTTCATTTTGTTACGGTATGAACTTAATCCTAGGAAAGGGAAACGTATATAAGACCTTTGTAAAGAAATCCAAAACTTTTTAACGAAATCCAAGACTTTGTATAGCCTACCAAATTCAAGGCTTTATTAATAACAATGTAAATAAATAATATTTCTCCAAAGTTGACAGGTAGGCTACGTAAATTAATTCATTTCACAATGTCACATCAAACTGTCTACATCAAACCCGTTACCTTTGCAAGTACCGTCCTCCCTTGGGGAACCAACCAGACTAACTAACTTCGTAGGTCACTGAATCTCTGGTACCCCCCCCCCCCCCCCCCCTAAACATTTTCTCATCGAATCTACACGATTCACGTAGGTCACCTATTTTGGTTTCAAAACGGCGAATTTCGCCGAAAGGTGAGTGATTTTCATGTCTGCTTTATATAAACATTGTTGTTTAGTTATAAAAAGCAACTATTCAATATATAAACATAGTATTACCATTATTGTATGGGTGTTCACTTTATAACAGTATTCAACAGTAATCACAAGCAACTATCCAATATATCTACAGACTTTACCTCATTATTGTATGGGGGTTTACTTTATATAAACTGTTCTTTATAGTAATAAATAGCAACTATCCAACATATATACATACTTTTACCATTATTGTATGGTGTTTACTTTATATAAACATTGTTTCATAGTAATTTAGAAACAACTCTCCAATATATCTACATACATTTACTATTAATACATGAGGTTACTTTATATAAACATAGTTTTATAGTAATTTAAAAGCAACTATCTGGTATATCTACAGACATTTCCTCATTGAAGGGGTTTACTTTATATAAACATTATTTGACAGTAATAACAAGCAACTCCATTATATGTACATACATGTTTATTTTATATAAACTTTATTTGACAGTAATAACAAGCAACACCAATATATCTACAGACTGTGTGCAAACATTATTTGACAGTAATTACTATTACTATCCAATATATGTCAGTCCCTCCAGAAAAACGCGATTATGCGATCGCAGAATTCAATGCATAATCAGCCAAAGTCCGCATATTAATGCGGGGGCCGCATTTTTTCAAATACGCCGCACTTTCGCCGCATAAATTGCCGATTTCCGCGCAAAATATGTGGGGCTTGCATGATTTCATAATCCCCGCATTTTCGTTGCAAAAAAGTCACATATATCTCAGCAGAAAGTTGAAAAATGTTGCGTTTACTTCACACAAGAGCAGCCATTTTCCCCCTGTTGCCATGGGAACGTTATGAAGTGACGTAATTTCACCTACTGAGAACACGGTGTTGGGGGAATCACTTCTTTTCTCTTTTTCATCAAACCACAGTTTTTGCAAGTTCCCGCAAGTTCCCGCAATTTTTGCAAGTTCCCGCATTTTCATCGCATAAAATTGCATAAATATCCCGCATATTCCATCGCATTTTTTAAGAAAACGTGCCGCATAATCAAGGATTTTTGCCCGCAACAATCACAAAAAAACTCCGCGTTTTTCTGGAGGGACTGATATGTTCACAATTTCCTCATCAGTAAATGGGGTTTTTAATGTACAAAAACCAAAAGGACTATGTAAAAGTGCATTTGCATTAACTACTTTTACACTCAATATATATTCAATAAATATATAAATCTTTTCTGCTGACATTTTACAGCATTGTCAAATCCATTCACTGCACATCCCTATTTGAGATGTATGAGCTTTTAAGACGTATCATAACCAGAAAGTATCATAAAATGACCATTTACTGCTTGCTTTACAAATAAATGCACTATTAAACAGTGCCATCCTTAATCCTTAATATATGAATAAACTTATGGGAGCAAAAACTGTCTGGTACATTGCATTATAGCAAAAGGGGAACTATGGGCAATTTGGGAATTCATACATGCGTGTTCAAAATGTCAGTGAACATGAACAACTCTCTCCAAAATCCAAAAACTCAAATGTGTGATGTCATCTGATATAATGTAATGTATAAGCTTTTCCAAAAACAATGAATTGAGAAAGATTTTAAAGATGACACTGAGAACAGCCAGGGGGATGTTAGGAGGTAACGGGAGATTTTGTGTTTCAGAATTGAAACGCTAACATAGAATAAACCTCTTTTCTTTTTTTTTATTCTACAAAATTAGTTTCACATTTATTGTCTAAGAAGCAGCTTAGTAACCTGATGACATCATAGTTTGAGTCTTAAATCTCTGGTTTGTGGCTTTGCCAGAGAGTAGCTCTTACTCACAAATATCAGAGGTGAGAATAAAGACCTTTGCACACCAAGGACGTTTTTTCCATGCGATTATTTCACATGTCAATATATTTTGTAGGGCTGCACAATTAATCACAATATTGTCGAAATCGCAATATGAACTAGTGCAATATCCAAATCGCAGGGGGGCGCAATATTTGTTGAAGGCAAAATATGTGTCAAACCGTTCTAAAATTAAGTATTGTTGTGCTGCAGAGACGTCCCGGCCTACAAATCATATCCTACAGACTGAAGAAAAAAAATCACACTTCAATATTATTTTTAATATTTTTCAATGAAAATAAAAAAAAACATCATTCCCTCCAATATCGTGAATCATATCGCAATCGCAATATCTGTCAAAATAATCACAATTAGATATTTCCTCAAATCGCGCAGCCCTAATATTTTGTTGTTTGTTTACTTATGAGGATGACCAAACAACAACCCAGAGGCTGCTGTCTGATCTACAGACTGTACAGTCGGCAAACTTTATTACTCCTTTCAACCTTTACAAAGGCAGCGTATGTCAGAATCATTCTTTCCGTTTTTACCTTTCACAATAAGCCTTAGACATATGCTACACGGTTTTGCAGCATTTATTTGTTCTCAAACTGCAGAATCTTGCTGCTGTAAAATCACTTCATATCTTCACCGCTAAACGTTAACTCTCCTATGGTCCGACTGCTCTCTTTCTCGTCCGCTCAAACCACATCTTCTGTCACTTTCTCTCTTCAGCATCTGTCCTACCGACATGGTAGGTGAGCTGGCGCTAATATCCGAAACTTTAACTGAAAACTGTCGCAAATTCGCATAGCTGCCGGTGTGAATAGTTTTGATGTGCGCTCAGCTTGAAACGACAATGTTAAAAACAACAGACAAAGCCAGAAATCTTGGTGTAATTATGGACTCAGACCTGAATTTCAACAGCCACATTAAGACAATTACAAAGTCATCCTATTACCACCTTAAGAATATATCAAGGGTAAAGGGACTTATGTCTCAGCAGGACTTGGAAAAACTTGTCCATGCTTTTATCTTCAGTAGACTGGACTGTAACGGTGTCTTTACAGGTCTCCCTAAAAAATCAATCAGACAGCTGCAGCTGATTCAGAACGCTGCTGCTAGAGTCCTCACTAAGACCAAGAAAGTGGATCACATCACTCCAGTTCTGAAGTCTTTACACTGGCTTCCTGTACCTCAGAGAGTTGATTTCAAAATACTTTTGCTGGTTTATAAATCATTGAACGGTTTCGGTCCAAAATACATTTATGACCTGCTAGTAAACTACGAACCCCCCAGACCTCGCAGGTCGTCTGGGACAGGTCTGCTTTCTGTCAACATGAAACTTTGCTCCACGTATCACCAGAGGCTCTACACATGAACTCAGCATTGAGAACATTGTTTGTGTTGTCACAGAGTTTACTAAAAAGAAAGGTTTTGAACAACTCACTGTAGCTGTTGTTGTTTCCGGGCGCTACCATCTCTCAAAAAGTGTCAATCTACTAATGCGAATGAACAGACTCAATAAGAGGAAATGTAATTCTCATATGAGGCTCCTTTTTCAACTACAAGGTCAATATGGTTTTTCACTAACAACTAAACAATTAATTATCCGTGTATTTATATGGAACTAAGCTTTAGGAGCTTTCCATCTTTACTCTCCTCCCTGTTAAGCTGCATTTGGAGATGGTAGCGCCCGGAAACAACAACTGCTAAACTAAGTCGTTCAAAAACCTTTTTTAGTAAACTCTGTGAACACAATCAATGTTCTCAATACTTCCGTTAATGTGTAGAGCCCCTGGTGATACTTGGAGCAACGTTTCATGTTGTGTTGAGCCTTCTTAGTGTTTTAAAAAAAGTGACTTTGATGTGATCTTAGTAGTGCTCCTAGCACTCCCATTCAAAAGGCCATTTGACCAGAAAACGAAGATATGGTAAACAATGCGTGTAACAGGGTTTGCATAATAGGTTTGCTGAGGTGTAACAGGGTGTAACAATGTGACAAATACACGTTCGGTTCAGACTTCGGTTTGTTTTTGTTAACAAGCACAGCCCAGGTAAAGCTACCATTACGAGTGCAGATGTCATTCGGTACCTCCCTCAGCTGTATGTGGGTTTGCTGCCTCCTTCTTAGCCTCTGCTGGGCCCCCTCTTGCTCTGGGCTATCCTGTTCTCAGTCTGGTCTGTTGGTTCAGCCTTCATTAACTGGTCATTGGCCTCTTGATTCTTGTCAAACCGAACACAGAATGAGAGCCATATCATGGGTGAGAAAGATGTGGTAAGGTACAGCTGATTACGTGTGATACTGTATGGTGAACATCTCTTTACTTTAGCTTTCTTTTTCTCCTTGGTCTTCTTAATCTTGTATCCTCCTTTCTTCCATCTTGCCTAAACAGGGATTAAAGAATTAGGGTGAGATTTTTTTAACATTTCAACATTACTGTACCAGTACTATACATAGATGTATTTGTGGTGGCTTGCCAGCATTGACCACCAGGTAATTATTTATTTAGATTTACGGCAAAAATGAAACTTTAAATACATATTTAATTACATACTGAGTGCAATTGTCTGGACTGGAGGGAGAGACACTTCTAAGTAGAGCAGGTAGCCTATATCTTATTTCTGAGTTTGTTCAATTCCCTGTCCATTTATTTTTATAAAGACAGAATGGTAATGCTAATTTGGACACATTGAATCATGCGTGAAAATAACGATCACGTTCAAATTAAGATGTTGTGGTCCACAAAGTAGTCTCTCTATGTAATGTCATGTTATAACTTGTTACACTTGTAAATCTTGAATGAAGCAGGGGTAAAACGTTAACAACGTGTGGTTCACTGTTCATAAAGTAGAACCCAATTAAAGTTAGTCAGCTGAGATAGCTTAGCATGTAATGTTAACTACCTAGCTGGTGTTAGAAGCAACGGAGCGTTATGACGTTTCTTTAATTACTAGTATTAGTACCTAGCTAGCTAATCAAGCTAACCTGCTAAACAGTCTAGCTACTACTAACATTACGTTACTTAGCAAGTTAACGTTACTAAGTTAACTGCCACTGTCTTTGTCAGGTCCGTGTTTGCACGAGGAAATAGGAACTTAAGTTAAACATGGAACGTTGACTTAATGTTAGCGTTAGTCAACTGACAAATATAATATAGTTAACTGTTAGCTAGCCTATATATTTAGCTAGCTAGCATTACGACTGGTGCACACCCACGGCGCTACCAATGGGCCCGGGTGGGCCTGGGCCCACCCATTTTAGGTCCAGGCCCGCCCATTTTGACCCAGGCCTATAGTGAGCATAGACAGTATATAATAGTGAGTGATTTTCATTCTAGCAGTTCGAGGAAAGCTTTGAGTGAAAGCTTCTCAGCCAATCGGTGGCTTCTACCCCACGTGTGGACTCTTAAGCCCGCCCACAGGCTGCATCGTCACCAGCAAGTGATCCAATGAAATGAATGACGTTGGCGCGCAAACTTTTCTGTTTTCATTCAGCAAGAAGCGCTCCGAGGAGCAGGAGGAGGAAACTCTGCCATTTTATGTAACACTGTTACAAGTATGGATGGGCATTCGATTAAATTTTCTTCGTCGATCGTCGGGAGAATTAATGATCAATTATCGATTAATCATTAATATTTTTATATTAAAATTCATTATTTATTTAATTTTTTATAAATTAAAAACGCAATGAAAATACAGCGTGTTTTTACCTCGATGAGATCTTAATTACAAGAAGAACAACGTGTGACAGTTAAACTGGAGGTTAGGCTAAACTTAAAGATATATGCGCTGCGGTGCTCTGAAGCAGCGGAACCGTTGCTGCGAGCCGGCCTTCTTAAACAGAGACCCTCGTTTGTTCCAAAATAATAAATAAAAATAATAATGTTCAATAATAACTTAACCATAACTTAACCAAAAACATAATACTACTTAGATCAGACAGGTTTTGTCAAAATGTAACTCAAAACTATCCAAGGCACGGACAAAGTAATACAAAATAACCAGTTACTCACATAGAACTTCTGCACCAGTCTACTGGTTTTTGTTGAGAAAAATAAGCAGGTTGACATGATCTTGGGTCTGAGGTTCCCTTAATACATCCATGGGTCAGACGTGACCGCTACCTGGTGACCGCGAGTCCAGCCACCGAAAACTCCCGCCGGGATGCACAGGTACCTCCGCGCTAACTTGGTCAGCCCGGGCCGGGGAACATTATTCCGTTGTTCGTAGTGAGTTTCTACCAGTCTGGTGATGGTACGTCGTGACGGAATGTGAAATGCTGGTTCCAATATCCATCTCAATGAACGTGCAGATCCCTCCGTAATTTTCTCTGCTCGTTGTGCATCGCAGCTCCTCCGTGCTAACGCCGAGTTGATGCTAGGTTGAGACTGAGAGCAGGACGCACCGCCACCGACATTAACCAGGGTCGGATGCACTTTGTTTAAGTGGTATATCATTTGAGTCGTGGCCGTGCTGTACTTATACACGGCGTCGCAGTGTTTGCAGAAGTCGTTTTTTAAATCAAAATGCTCCCACGCCACACTTTGCCGTGACCTCTTCATGTTTACTTTGAATCAAAACGTAACTCTATCCTAACTGAGCAGCCTATGGCGCCCCCGGGTGGTAAAATGTTTAATTACTGCTGACACTGGAAATCATTACATTGCTGCAATCACACTACACAACGCAACCTGCATTAGTTTAATCGATGACAAATTAACGTGATCGACGAAATTCTTAATGATCAATCGTCGATGCCCATCCCTAGTTACAAGTGACCAGTTACCATCCTGCTCGGCCGGCGGCCGCCCTCTCCCCATCAAGTCCTCCCGTAGCCCTCACACCAGCAAGGCAAGTAGGCTAACGTTACCGTTGGCGTCTGGCTGCATAGGCGCCGATTTATGTTTTCCTCTGTGGGTGCTCAGGGGCGCACACCCTTTAAAAAAAAAAAAAGTAGTCAACAAATGTTTGCATTTCAGAACCTTATGAAATGGACAGCGGCCGACACAAACACACACGCCTATTAACTCGAAAATAACGCCGTAAAGTAGTCATCTTTCAACTCAGGACAACGCCACTCACAGATACAGAGAGGACTGGAGATGAGAAGTTTAACTGACACGTAACCGCGATCAGCTGGGGACTGACAGCGACATAACCGATCACACTATAGGTGTGTCCCAAACCGAGCACTTCTGTACTTATACTAACTATTTGAGTGCACTCAAAGTGTCACTCGTCGAAGTGTGGTAAATGCAGTGCACTACATGTACCCGGATGGTCCACTCAAAACGGTCAAAAAGTTGAGTGTGGATCGATGCACACTTTCCACACTCAACGGTCGCCATCTTGGCTACGTAGCGGAAGGGGCCGAGCTAACAAAAAGTGAAAAACTTTGGATAATGGCGGCCTTCTACGCGACAGCGAGACCGACCGAACAACACAAATGTAAGTTGAACATTCATCTTTTTGCTGTACTTGTATAACATATAAGCCACCTGTGTATGTATATGTGGTTAATTTTGCAATCGGTGATGATTTTTGTACCGCGAATTATAACGTTTACGTGTACCGTAATTTGACGTGCTATCAAGCTAGCTTTAGCTAACCTTAGCTAGCTAACAACGGCACAGTTTAACCAACGAGTATAGACGTTACCGGTACTTTTTGGTTTAACCACTGGCAAATACGTGATAACCTAGCTAACGTTACATGTGTTGTGGTATACTGTTGTTTACTGTGTTTAACTATCGTCCTCACTGTAGCCATTTTAGCGTTAGATGTGTGATCTTGTATACACGTGTGTCATACAATATACATTAGCTAAGCTGCGAGCGTTAGCAGTAATGTTACAGTACGTTAATGTATGCTATGTTATAACGTATTAACAGTGCTGTTTCTGTCCTGATCTGACTTATATAATCGTTAGGGACACGGATGTGGCAGCCGTCAATGCTGCCAACTTGAGGGAAGTCCTCCTCTGCTGGAAGGCGAACGACCTGGGGGAGGAGAGAGAGGATTTCCCTGCTGGTCTTGTGGACAGCATGGTGCACAGTGGCCCGGGGCAGAGCAAAGGCTCTGGCTAAACCACGATAAGAGGTACCGCTGGCTAGCCAAAAGAGGAAGACAAGGGCCTCGATGACGGGTCCCCAGCCGTGGTCACACGCCGTGCCGAGGATGTACCGTTACAGGATCCCCTGGAGAGTCTGAAGTCCACCCTCATATCACTTTCCCCATCAAAGTACAGGGACAGCAATGGCACCGTCTTTTAAAATAAAATGTTATTGAATGTATTTAATGGTATGTGTTATCTTTAGCGTAGCATGACTGTAGCAAGCATACATGAAATGAATGAATAGAACAATAGGATCTATTTTTAATATCTATTGGGTTGCCTCTGCTTTCACTCTTGTATTGTCACTGTAATTAATAGCTATTGCAATAAACACCTTTATATAAACATATAATATGACTATTTTCTATGTTAACGTTATATGTCAGTTGGACACCATTTTAATTGCTCCAATTTTGCTAAAATAACTCAAAATGGCCATTTTTGGTTTCTTACAATGAACTAAGGTCAAAAGTATGAATATCATAAAACCGGTATGTTTATGGTTGCATAAAACAGAGATCAAATACAAGCAACAATAAAAACAATCATTAATTTTGATAAAGCAGAAATGTATTTTTCGCGAGTGACAATAGGTGGTGGGAGTGGTCTGCCCTGGGTACAATCATAGACAGTATATAAAATGGACACAGCGATCCCGCTGTTTTTGACGGAGACAAGTGAAGCCTATTACCAGCACTTTTCCGGTGAACTGAGCTTCCCGCCGTAGATGTGACGTGACCCAACGTGTCTGAACGTTGTAAGTCTTCTGGTAGCTGTGCCAAGAGAAATCTCAATCATTCCCAATCTTGCAGAGACGGAGAGCGTAGGTATATGTAAGGAGATAACATAGGCACAGGCTAATTATTGATAACTAAAATGCTAGTTAACATTAGCAATTAAACTAAACAGCTAATGTAAGTCCAAACTGCCTGCAAGCCTCTCCTGTACTATACGGTAATTCCTGTACTATCCGACAGTAAGTCTCGTGGTTATAACACAATCGTTAGCCTATTTTTATAAAAACGTCTGCTACGGAGCCATAACGTGAGGTACAAGGTAATGGAGCCTTTTATACATTGTCGTGTTTCTTTAGAAATAAACAATGGTCAAATGAAGTCTTTAAACGCTTCAGATGTAAAGTTATTGGCTGTCAAAGTGACGCCAAAATGAATGGCAGTCAATGGGATGCTAACGGGGGGTGACAGCTTATTAGCATCAAAATGGCGCCATAGGAGGCTTCACTCTGAGGAGAGAAGCCTGGCCCCTTGGGTACAATTCACAATTTCGCAGAAGGAGGAGGAGGACTGAGATGTTGTGATCGTCACTTCCGGTAAGTACATGAGGCAGTGCGCGATTTGACACAACACTCCCCCATCAAATTTTACGCACTACGCAAGTAAGTACATAGTGCACGAAGTGCACTTCTCTGAGTGCACTAAGGTAAGTGCGCGATTTGGGACACACCTTATGACTTAGCACCAACTGCAAGGTTTACTTTAAATGAATGTAGCCTGCTGGTACACGTGGATGCTCAGTATTTTCCGTAGGTGCTAGAGCTCCGGAGCGCCCACGGTATCGGTGCCTATGTCTGGCTGTCTGTATGCACATTTTCTGGAGGGAAAAATAACATTGGTAGCTGTAGGCAGAGGTAACTTATGATAGCGCATGTGTTATAGGAGGAGACAGTGTTCAGCAGCCTAGCACAAATGCAGTTTTGGCTTCTTTTAACTGGCCCATCCAGTTTTCTGGAGGCCCACCTACAATCAAAACCCTGGCGCCGCTAGTGCTGGTGCATGGTTCACATTCTAGGCTACCATTACCTAAGGACAGGCATAATGTTGCGCCAGACACATGTTGATAAGGCACATAAACGGCAAATGCTAACGTTATCCCTGCTGACATTTTAAAATTGCAAGTGTTATCTTAACTCATGTCCAGTTGATATCTCGTGAGGAAACTGCATGTAAATAAAAACAACAGTATTACTTTACCTGAAGTGAAAGCTGAATGTGAATCTTCATGGAAATGTCCTGCATTAGCTAGCTACGTTATGTTATCCACTCCACAGTGTCTCTGTGCCGTTGATCTTGACGTTAGCCCCTCCCCCTCTGAAGTCAAACAATACCATTGGTCAAGATTGTCTCGCCTGGCATGATTCATCCAGAGTGATAGAGAAGACACCAATGATTTCGCAACATTCAGTTATTTGAATCTGCGCGCACTTTCATGATATCTGAAGCACAGAGACTAAAGAGACTATTTCTGTTTACATTTATGTTTTTTCAACCATTGTAAGGTCTTGCATCGCTTCACCCCCAGATTACTAAATTCACGTTGATGCTACAGAAGCCTTGGTTGAACTGTTGAGCACTAACATCACTTCCCAGTCTTTCACACATTGCATGTATTGGTAAATTAAAACAATATATAGCACACCAATGTAAGGCTTTATTCATACTTCATGTCTTTATTCACCTTATATTACCTCAGCCCATGAAAAACTCTTTGTTCCCTTTGACCTGTAGATACTGGGGAGAGGCAAAATGATTTGAGGGACCTTGCATTTTGTTGAACACTCATTTTGGGTCTTAATATTAAGAGAAAGGAAAAGAATGTGTATGCTACATATATTATTTCAAGTACACCAAATACATAAAAAAGAGGTTTGTCCCGCATGTATTTATTAGTTTCTGACTGAAAAAAACACTAAAAACTTCCCCAAACTACTGTATTTCTGAATTCCTAATTTTCATTTACATTTACGAGCCTCCCCTAAAACAGTTTGGAGCTTCTTAGGGGGGCCTGCCTCCCACTTTCAAAACCTCTGGTCTAACATATTGTATTGGAAGACAGCCTCCAATGTTTTTAAAGTGGATTAACAGCCTTTTATGAAAGGCCTGTGAAATAACAGATCATTTCTCGAATAAGCATAATGTTGCAGTTGTCCATACTGTTTGTCAGTAGGCATGACTTTCATAAGAGGGGACACACTTTAAATGGGCAGCCGCACACAGTTCAAGATTTCTTTATTGTTACAGTAAATTACAGGTATAGGACACTATCAAGCAACATCTGACATTACACGTATGGCTCTGTTGTGTCTGTTGTGGCGTATCAACGCAGGGTTGAATTAAACTGTGAACTAGTGGAACAAGTTAGGTTAGAAGTGTGCAAGTTAGGCAAGCAGGCATGTATTTGAGGTACTGGTGTGCATGAATATTGATTTTCCACCCCTTATAAAAGTGTAGCATAGCTTTGGCGTATTAACGTATTAATGTTACACCTAAATGGAACACATATTGCCCAGGCAAGAACATCAGATGCCCCCTAAAATATTAGGATGGTGAAGATGTAGGCTTACCCAGGCTGCAGGCTGCCTGGCTCTCTGTGTACTGTATCGCCACCCCTTAGGCCTATAGGGTTGTGGGCCTATGTGATGTGAACTGTGGCTGCACGATTCTTTTGTCAACTCATTCGCCAGACCAAAACATGATTATATAGTGATGAGCATATCACTGACTTGGACTAAAACAGACATCATGTACATCCAAGGCTTTCAGTTTAGGTTGACTCTTGTCTCTTATGCATTCCAGTAACAAAAGTTATGGCTTTGTTTCCACAAATATTTAGGTGAAAGAATGTTTATTTTTACAAAGACAGATCTGAATACAGCATCTTTGTCCACATAGGCCCCAGTGGTGATTTGGTGTGGTACAGCTTTAGCTGGTTGTTTAAGCTTGTGTGCTGCCAAGTTTTACTGTTTGTATTACCATAAATATGCTTACAAAATATTACAGTATTGTAGTTTCTAATAGAATTACATTGATCCAACTATACTTGAGAACATTGCTTGTGGGTTTGTGCTGTGGAGTGGTTGAGGCCATGCAGTGAGGGTTCATGTCAGCCTCATTCAATGCATTAAACGGGTCAGGCTGGTCCTACCTGTCTCAGTACCTCTGGTAACCCCTTTAGTACACTTCCATTAGGAGATACTGGCCAGGATGATGTTTGACAGCGATTAAAACACTAACACACAGTATGTATGAGACCACATTGAATAAGCTAAAATGGACCCCTATACATTATACCAATATTTATCCTCTGAAGAGTCTCTGATGCATATATTGGATAGTTAATTGTAAATACTGTCAAATGATTTCTGTGTGTTTTACATCCAGAAATCTGTACTTTGACAGGGAGTTCTTGTGGATGGATTGGATAATCTTGTGAATTTACCAAAGAAAACAGTATGAAAACAGCAGTTTTCATTCAAATTATGTAATTTTAAGGTATTCTGCAATATGTTTTAGTGTTTGTACAGATTTATACATTTGTTTAACATTCTAAATATGTTTTATGATTACAATTCTTTTTAATTTTACAATAGTTGGACTGTGAAAATACAGAAAATGTACAGTAAATATCTGTATTTTAAAAAGAAGTTCTTTGTAGAATAACGTAAGGTTTTTGACTGTCATTTCACGGTAAGTGTTTGGCAACTTTGCTGCCAGACTTTTTACCGTTTTTTCACGATTGTTTCTTTACATTAATTTTAAGGTTTAACTGTAAAAAAACAGAAAGATGCCTCAATTTTACACTCAGTAAAATTATGGTTATTTTTTGTCTTTTTACATAAAATTCAATGTAATTTAACTTTCAAGCTTATTAAGCAATGGAATTATCCTGTTAAATAACTATATCTTCTCATTATATCAATTTACAGACTACAACCTTTATTTAATTTTTTTTTTTTAAATAAAAGTATTTTCCGTATTTTTATGGCATTAACACTTAATGTAGAAAAAAACGGAAAAAAACCATAAAATTTTACAGTAAATTCCAGTGAAATAACTTTTTTTTTTACAGTGTGGAGACGTTTGTAGTTTTGGTCAGACCAGAGAACAGATTTTCACAAGTCCCATTGCAGACTGACCTTAGTCGGCTTGTAGTCGGTTAGATGTTGTTTTGTATCTCTTTGCGGTTGTTTGTGTCATTAATTTGGTATCAGGACAGTTACCTCTTGTGATATTACTGTAAATTCAACATGTAAAATATAGTAAAACAGCTTTTTCGTGACTTAGTTTGTCATTTTGTTCACATAAACATCCAAAAGCAGCAAGTTGCACAAAAGTCTGTCTTTTTCTATGAGTCTTTATTGTCGAGCGGGTGAGATGTCCGTCCCAAGATGGCGGCGGCACAGACACGTCATAAGCAAGGCGGTATCTATGCGTTATTATGGAACTCACGCAACTTCTAGGCAAGTCCCGCCCTTCAATAGCTTTTACAAGCTACTATTGGCCAGGCGTCCATGCTTACGCTAGGTAACGTAACCCGATTTGTTTAGGTCCTATCTCCTGACCAATCAGCTATCCTAACCTCAACCACTCAAGGTCAAGGCCTAACGGTAGGGTTCCACACAGCGAAATTTCGCTTCACTCTCATTGAGGTTGAATGGAGACGAAATTCGGCCTGATTGGGCGAGATGAGAGCGAATCGCCGAGGGGAGCAAAGCAAAGTTGACAAACATTTAACTTTATTCAAATGAGGACCACTTGAGAACCAATCAGGTCCGCGTGTTTATGTTTGGAGGCGGGAGTTACAAAAAAAGTATGACCAAGATGGCGGAGGTTATCAGCGCTGTATCATGAAAATTATTATGTGATTAATATGTTTCTACACTGTTATAATGCAAAGCACTCCCTGACCAATTTATAATTACTTATTTCTATATATTTATGTATATAGTTATTTCAAGTATGTGTGTGATTGATGTGGGTGTGTTTTTGTCTTTGAGAAGTTTTGTATTTTGCACTTTTTTGGCTTTTTTCTTTGAAAAAAAAACGCACAGCCATATCTGTAGAAAAAAATCATATAAAATCAATTTTGGAGTCTTTTGGCTTATGTAGTAAGCTGAGTCATGTGGCTAATGTCCTGGATTGTCTGTCACCTGTCAGATGTGTTCACAGCAGTGTATTTGAATCATTTTACAGATGTATGACTTAAAAAACCTCCATTCTAGCCTCTGTAGCTCTGTGTCAGTGAGGCCTAGAATCACCCTGACACTTGGAACAAAAACTTGAGTGTTTCCTTTCCAATGATATCAGTCCAGACCAGAGTGTCAAAGTATATTGGAGCTGTACCACTTTTAATTTGGGTATGCCGTTTAGACCAAAAAGCATGGAATTTCAAGTGTTTCTTATACTAAACACTCAAAATTATTCAGCTAGCCGACAGGTCAACCGCTAGCCGGTGTTCTGTTGCAGTCTTGCGTGTTGTTTTCGCGACCACACCCCACGAGGCAAAATATCGCTGGCCGAATATCGCGAGGTGTTTCACTGTGTGGAACCCTACCGTAACCCCAACCAATTGGGCTACTTCGTAGGGCGGGACTTGCCTAGAAGTTGCATGGGGTCAATAAAATCACGGTATCTACATACTTGTATCAATGGTCGGTTAGTGTATCTTTGAGGTTGTTTTGAGTCTCTTTATAGTCATTTCGTGTCACTTTGTAGTCATTTGTGTGCATTTGTATTAGGTTTGTGTCTCTTTGTAGTTGTCTTGTGTCTCTTTGTAGTTTGTTTTGAGTCTCTTTGTAGGCTAGTCGTTTCATAATGTCTGCATGTTTTGTACCTTCCACATTAAATCTATATCTAAAGATATAAAGTTTTTTTCCACTTTTATTTCAGTTTTGATTTATCTGCAGTGACGGCTTCCTGCTGTGATATTATGAGCTTGTCACGTTTGTTTTGTGTCACTTTGTAGTCGTTTTGCATGTCTTTGTGTTCATTTAAGTCACTTTGTAGTCAATTAGGGTCTCTTTGTAGTCGGCTTGTGTCTCTCTGTGGTTGTTTGTGTGTCTTTGTAGTCATTTTAATGTCTCTTGTTTTTTGTGTGTTTTTTCAGGTCAGACTGACCTGAGATATGTAGAGGAAGACCCCTGCCTCGCCGTGACCTGCGGAGGGCGTTGCCACCTGCAGAAATGCCAGAGCCACCGCTGAGGATACAAAACACGGTATCAGATTCAAACTCTGCGCTTCCATCATTCATAACAACCAATCAGAAACGCCTGCTGTCATGGTTATGGGGATTTGAATATGGAGGCAGAAACAAACCTGGACCCCAACAGAGGAAGAAGATCAGCGGGTACAGGAGCATCCGGCGGTCCATCACACGGAAGGAGGCCTGCTGCTGGTTGCCCAGGTAACCGGTTGACGTCACGACTCGCCTGTAAATCCGACGGGCTTTAACCATGAGCACCTGTAGCAGGAGAGGAGGTTTATTTAATAGTGAGGTCAGTTATTTGTTTGACCAAGCAGATGCATTTATACTTTAATTGGAAACTATTTTGATTAGGGCTGTCATTCGATTCAAATTGCGATTAACCACGTGATTGTCCATAGAGTGACACATTTTTATTAACCTCCCTGTGCAGTTGAAAAATAAACTGTTACGATTGATTCATACTGAAAATCCTTGGTGTTTAAGAGCACTTATCCGAGTATTTATGAACAGGCTTCTTTGAGACAAGCCAATAGAATTGTTAGAAACCCGACACCAGATAAGCGGTGGATGGATGGATGGACGTCTCATGTTCTCCACACAGAAAATGAGCTGCTGCCTTCCCGTACAAGGTTTAAGCCACCTACCAGGGGTGGGGGACTCGAGTCGTACAACTTGACTCAAGTCTGACTCGAGTCGCCAATTTGAGCACTTAGTACTTGCTTGACTTACATTGTGAAATGACTCGACTTGACTTTGACTTGGTATTCAAGACTTGCGACATGATTTTGACTTAAGACAGATGACTTGAATGGACTATTTTATTTTTACATGTCGGGTTCGGGCAAAGATCTTCAGCTCTAATCTGTTGTACATGTTGTATGCTGTACATTTGTGTTTGTGTTTTTTTTTTTTTTTTTTTTTTAATGGCTGCAGCATGGGTTAAGTGCCCAAGACAAATCTCTCTCCACCTTGTGGGACAATGAAGTGAATCTTGATCTTGATCTGTTCTGAATGTACTTTAAAATGGATATTTATCAAGTTGAACTATGAGAACGGCAAACACTCCTGTGTCTTCTGTCGTATTGGAGGGTAAGAACAAACGGCCGATATCCTTGTGTGGTTAAGACGACTTGTTGCATTTTCCCCTACTTTCTGACATGCAATTGATAAGCGATTAATTGTGAAAATGAGCAGGTAATCAATAATGAAAATAATCGTCAGTTGAACGTCAGCCATTAACATGTTCTTTCATGTCATGTAATGTCACATCACGTCACACCATTTCATGTAGTGACAAGTCACATCACATCCTTTCACATCACGCGTCGTCACTCACTATGATGCTGAGCAGCGTGAGCAGGAAGGTAGCGAGGAAGACGCCGATGCCATAGGTGTGCAGCACGCCGCAGGCTCCGATTGGCTGCTGGTGCTCCGAGGTAAGAAACAACGCTCCGGTGTGCATCAGCAGACACCTGGTGAGGTACGGTGCACAGCGAGGGTCAAAAAATGCAAACATCACACATTTGTATCATCAAAACAAAACCTTGAACTTTCCCTCGTGCGTTGGTAATATCTGAACATTTAAAGGTTCTCTCCTGTCACCTGTAGGGCTCGCTGAAGTTGCCCTGACATTGGCTGATGTTTCCTTGTATAAGCATGGGCGTCATCAGCATCACAGGAATCAGGCTGCAAACACAACGGGAACAGAAGAGGTCAGACACATTTTAAATATTCCCACTTGTGTTAAATGTTGCTGTGCGTTAAAACAGTTTGTACTCACCCGGAGAGCAGCGCAGTGGTTTTGCCGGCGGTGCTCACTCTGTTGGAAAACTGGACAACAAAGATGGGAAATGACGATTGAAATTTAAATTCACACAAAAATTAGATTAGTTAGAAGTAAGAGAGAGATAAGATAAAACTTTATTGTCTGTGCTCTCAAACAGTCAACAGATAACAATAAAAACACAAACATAAAAAAACATGTGTATGGTCACCCAACACACCTTTCCGTCTCTCTCTCTCTACACACACACAGACACACACAGACACACACACACACACACACACACACACACACACACACACACACACACACACACACACACACACACACACACACACACACAGACACACACACACACACGTACGTAGGGCCCTATTTTAACAATCTCAAACGCAAGTATCAAGCGCGAAACGCAAGTAGCTTTGTGGGCGGAGCTCGGGTGCAGTTGCTATTTTACCGGCAGGATAAATGAGTCTTGCGCCCGACGCAAATCTAAAATGGGTTGGTCTGAAGTAGCTATCGTGTGGTTTGGGCGTTATGTGCAATAAACCAATCAGACCTCTCACATTCCCTTTAAGAGCAGGCGCGCTTGTTCCATGGCAGATTGCTATTATGACGGCAGATTTGCCTGGCGCACGGGTTCACAGCTGAAGAGACGTTCTCGTCAGGGCTGGAGCAGGAGCTGTCCGGGATGCAGCAAAGTAATGAATGCTCGTCTTGACCGGGTGGCGATGTTGCTGCGGCCTCTCGGGCGCATCTCCTCAAGTCTGGAGAGGATTGCTGCAGTCATGGAGCGTGGGCCTCCAAACGCACCACCTGCTCTTGTTGTGCTCCTTCCTCCTCCCCCCCACTCCATCTCCGTCCATCCGTTCCACCAGGAGCACATCTCACATTGCCACTCCCGGACCCTCAAGTGTCCAATCCTGCCGTAGTTCAACATCACGTCTCCTTAAGTCCTCTAATACTTCCTCATTTATGTCATCAACACATCCATGATTTATGGAAATGTGTAAAACACAACAAGCCACAAAGAATGCTGCGACTTGTTGAGGACTGGACTGTAAAGTTCCTCCTGACCTATCCAAACACCTGAAGCACATTTTCACAAAAAAAAAAAGGAAAAAATCCTTGTAATTATGTATGGTTTGCAAAAATGGGAACTGCTGCGTCCGTGTAGATGAGAGAAGTGTATGTGTACACGCTACATTATGGCCAAACATGCACCTCTAAAATAGCATCTGAATAACACGCCACTGACTTTAGACTAGAGCCACTGACTTTAGACTAGAGCCACTGACTTTAGACTAGAGCCACTGACTTTAGACTAGAGCCACTGACTTTAGACTAGCGCCACTGACTTTAGACTAGCTTCACTGACTTTAGACTAGAGCCACTGACTTTAGACTAGCTTCACTGACTTTAGACTAGAGCCACTGACTTTAGACTAGAGCCACTGACTTTAGACTAGAGCCACTGACTTTAGACTAGCTTCACTGACTTTAGACTAGAGCCACTGATTTTAGACTAGAGCCACTGACTTTAGACTAGCTTCACTGACTTTAGACTAGAGCCACTGACTTTAGACTAGCTTCACTGACTTTAGACTAGAGCCACTGACTTTAGACTAGAGCCACTGACTTTAGACTAGAGCCACTGACTTTAGACTAGCTTCACTGACTTTAGACTAGAGCCACTGACTTTAGACTAGAGCCACTGACTTTAGACTAGCGCCACTGACTTTAGACTAGCTTCACTGACTTTAGACTAGAGCCACTGACTTTAGACTAGCTTCACTGACTTTAGACTAGAGCCACTGACTTTAGACTAGCTTCACTGACTTTAGACTAGAGCCACTGCCTTTAGACTAGCTTCACTGACTTTAGACTAGAGCCACTGACTTTAGACTAGAGCCACTGACTTTAGACTAGCGCCACTGACTTTAGACTAGGACCACTGACTTTAGACTAGAGCCACTGACTTTAGACTAGCTTCACTGACTTTAGACTAGAGCCACTGACTTTAGACTAGCTTCACTGACTTTAGACTAGAGCCACTGACTTTAGACTAGAGCCACTGACTTTAGACTAGCTTCACTGACTTTAGACTAGCTTCACTGACTTTAGACTAGAGCCACTGATTTTAGACTAGAGCCACTGACTTTAGACTAGCTTCACTGACTTTAGACTAGCGCCACTGACTTTAGACTAGCACCACTGACTTTAGACTAGCACCACTGACTTTAGACTAGAGCCACTGACTTTAGACTAGAGCCACTGACTTTAGACTAGCCCCACTGACTTTAGACTAGCGCCACTGACTTTAGACTAGCACCACTGACTTTAGACTAGCGCCACTGACTTTATGCTAGCACCACTGACTTTAGACTAGAGCCACTGACTTTAGACTAGCACCACTGACTTTAGACTAGCACCACTGACTTTAGACTAGAACCACTGACTTTAGACTAGAGCCACTGACTTTAGACTAGCACCACTGACTTTAGACTAGCACCACTGACTTTAGACTAACACCAATGACTTTAGACTAGAGCCACTGACTTTAGACTAGCACCACTGACTTTAGACTAGAGCCACTGACTTTAGACTAGCCCCACTGACTTTAGACTAGCGCCACTGACTTTATGCTAGCACCACTGACTTTAGACTAGAGCCACTGACTTTAGACTAGGACCACTGACTTTAGACTAGCACCACTGACTTTAGACTAGCACCACTGACTTTAGACTAGCACCACTGACTTTAGACTAGCACCACTGACTTTAGACTAGCGCCACTGACTTTAGACTAGCCCCACTGACTTTAGACTAGCACCACTGACTTTAGACTAGCACCACTGACTTTAGACTAGCACCACTGACTTTAGACTAGGGCCACTGACTTTAGACTAGCACCACTGACTTTAGACTAGCACCACTGACTTTAGACTAGCACCACTGACTTTAGACTAGCCCCACTGACTTTATGCTAGCACCACTGACTTTAGACTAGAGCCACTGACTTTAGACTAGCAGCACTGACTTTAGACTAGCGCCACTGACTTTAGACTAGAACCACTGACTTTAGACTAGAGCCACTGACTTTAGACTAGCACCACTGACTTTAGACTAGCACCACTGACTTTAGACTAGCACCAATGACTTTAGACTAGAGCCACTGACTTTAGACTAGCACCACTGACTTTAGACTAGCGCCACTGACTTTAGACTAGCCCCACTGACTTTAGACTAGCGCCACTGACTTTATGCTAGCACCACTGACTTTAGACTAGAGCCACTGACTTTAGACTAGCACCACTGACTTTAGACTAGCACCACTGACTTTAGACTAGCACCACTGACTTTAGACTAGCACCACTGACTTTAGACTAGCACCACTGACTGTAGACTAGCGCCACTGACTTTAGACTAGCACCACTGACTTTAGACTAGCGCCACTGACTTTAGACTAGCGCCACTGACTTTAGACTAGCACCACTGACTTTAGACTAGCACCACTGACTTTAGACTAGGGCCACTGACTTTAGACTAGCACCACTGACTTTAGACTAGGACCACTGACTTTAGACTAGGACCACTGACTTTAGACTAGCACCACTGACTTTAGACTAGGGCCACTGACTTTAGACTAGCACCACTGACTTTAGACTAGAGCCACTGACTTTAGACTAGCACCACTGACTTTAGACTAGCGCCACTGACTTTAGACTAGCACCACTGACTTTAGACTAGCACCACTGACTTTAGACTAGGGCCACTGACTTAAGACTAGCACCACTGACTTTAGACTAGCACCACTGACTGTAGACTAGCGCCACTGACTTTAGACTAGCACCACTGACTTTAGACTAGCGCCACTGACTTTAGACTAGCGCCACTGACTTTAGACTAGCACCACTGACTTTAGACTAGCACCACTGACTTTAGACTAGGGCCACTGACTTTAGACTAGCACCACTGACTTTAGACTAGGACCACTGACTTTAGACTAGGACCACTGACTTTAGACTAGCACCACTGACTTTAGACTAGGGCCACTGACTTTAGACTAGCACCACTGACTTTAGACTAGGGCCACTGACTTTAGACTAGCACCACTGACTTTAGACTAGCGCCACTGACTTTAGACTAGCACCACTGACTTTAGACTAGCACCACTGACTTTAGACTAGGGCCACTGACTTTAGACTAGCACCACTGACTTTAGACTAGCACCACTGACTTTAGACTAGGGCCACTGACTTTAGACTAGCACCACTGACTTTAGACTAGGGCCACTGACTTTAGACTAGCACCACTGACTTTATGATAGCACCACTGACTTTAGACTAGAGCCACTGACTTTAGACTAGCACCACTGACTTTAGACTAGCCCCACTGACTTTAGACTAGAGCCACTGACTTTAGACTAGAGCCACTGACTTTAGACTAGCACCACTGACTTTAGACTAGCCCCACTGACTTTAGACTAGCCCCACTGCCTTTAGACTAGCCCCACTGACTTTAGACTAGCACCACTGACTTTAGACTAGCACCACTGACTTTAGACTAGAGCCACTGACTTTAGACCAGGTTTTTTCTGGTCAGTGGCGGAATTGTTTTCTGAAACTGCAAAATAGCACCAGGGAACATTTGCGCCGGAACACGCCTCCTCTTTTCGCTGAACTGCCCCCGGGAGCACAAGTTCATTCCTTAATTTACCGACGTGCGTCTGTGGAGGGAAAAGTGCGTCGGGTGCTAAATAGGAATGATAGCCTACATGCGTCGGTGTATAATGTAAATTGTGCTGGGTGCAAGATAGGGCCCGTAATGTTAACGTGAAATTGTACTTAACCCTTTTGATGTCTTCCCATCGACCATTGAACTTTTTGTTTTTCTGGGTCAAAATGTAATTAAAACTTATTTTACAACATTTATGTTGTCTTTTTCGACACTTGATGCTTTTCACGTCGTTTTTGTCATTTTTGTCTACGTTCTTTTTTTTAGCGTTTTTGTCTCAATTTTTTTTGAAGCATTTGTTTTTTACCGTTTTTTTTCTTCAAATGCTATAAAACTGAATAACACAACCACATTCAATGAAAGTAGTGAACTGATCATTTATTTTACTTCTGAAGAGTGTTGTATGGAACATCCATGTTATTTTATTGAAAATTTGGTTGAAAGAAACCCAAATTCCTAACATAGAAACTTTGAAAACGGGTCAAATTTGACCTGAGGACAATAGGAGGGTTAAGTGCAGTATTTGAGTAAAAGTATTTAGTTACATTCTACCATTGGGCTTTGTTGGTGAGGTAAGTAGTGGCGTGTGGTGGTTTCATGTACCTGCACGTATCCATCCATGCAGCTGTAGAACTTCTCTCGGATTCCCGTGTAGAGGTTCCACACGTAGTTCAGGGTGTATAAGAAGGACGCCATGTACAGAATCTGACATAACAAAAACACAGTTTGTAGTTTCATTGTATCATAATCATAATCAACTGTGTGTCAATCACTGCTTATGCACACACATTCATTCTCCCTTGTGGGCGGAGGGGCTTAGGAGACCATTTTGTGCTTTAGCGGAAAGGGGGGAGGGACTGAGAAGTCAATGTTCAAATTTTTTGGCTAAGTCCTGGATCTTCACAATCCTACCTACAGCACCTTTAACTTCTTCTGGGACATGAACACCTGTTTCCTGGGTGAAAGTCTTGTGTTTTCTCCTTAACTTCTTCAGGACATGAACACCTGTTTCCTGGGTGAAGGTCTCCTAAAACACAGAGCTTTCAAGAGTGGGAGCTGAGTTCATGTCCCGGAAGAAGTTAAGTAGAAAACACAATACTTTCACCCAGGAAACAGGTTTTCATGTCCTGAAAGAAGTTAACGACAGACCACAAGACGTTCGCCCAGGAAACGGGTTTTCGTAGGATATCATACGAATTGTTGCACATAAGGTTTGGTACAATATACTTCGAAGCCGTTCATGAAAATGTGTCGACCACAGCGCGCTAATACAGCAGCAGTCAATGTGGGGCTGGCAGTAATAAATATTTAGAATACATATGAAAGTGCTCGTGAGAACAGCTTGTTCATACGGAGCTTGTTTGTGTCACACTCACACTCTCTGACCCGTAAACATCCAACAGCTGAGCCGAGGCTCGGTGCGTCCGAACAATACATGTAGGTCAGGAATGTTTTGTGCTCTTTAACTCTTTACATCCAGTCTGATGTCCGTCGCGCTACTCTAATTCCTCTCAGACTGACCCAGTTCAGGGTCTGTTCTGGACTGGGTCATCTGGGACAAATGGACCAAAATACCTGGACAGGATCTCTTTAAACAGTAGATCTGTTCACGGCTGAATCAATGGCCATGTTTCCATCCACACGTTTTATGCAAATGAAGTAATATCGAATGAAATATGTCTCATGGAAACAGTAAAATACGACTAAATATCGACAGAAAGTTTGTACGTTTCATCTCATCATCATGAGATGCAGCCCATATTTGCAGCTGTAGTTCATCTGAGGGCCACTGAGGGTAACTGACACATCCATCCTCCAGTCACTGACCTAATTCAAATTTTGGCAGAAGTTGGTGACTGACAGTGTGTTTGTTTGTGGGTTTTCCAGTCTGTCAAACGCTGAATGTAAGAAAATCACGTTATTTTTTTGAAGGAAACAGTTTGTAAAAATGTGAACTGAACTAAGCTGTGATGTGTTTTAAGTCAGTCAAACTGTTTCTGTTTGTTCTCACTGAAGACCCAACTTCCTTCAGTGCACTTACACTTTTTTATTTAAGTTTTAAGGTACATTTGTCTTAAAGCTTTAGTTACTTTTCATCTTCTTCCTGTCCAGTGAAAACCATGTATCTCCAGATGTGTTGATGTTGAATATTTGTGATGAACAAAATCACCCATAGAAATAAATTGGGGTCAGATTGTTAAAACCTGTTGAAAAATCATTGGTAAGCAACAGGTAGACCTGTACTAGCTATATCTGACCAGAGGCCTGTACTACGAATCAATCAACATGCCCTGGATTTCTTTCAGTTACCCATCTTAACCCTAACAACCGCGGTCCCACATAAGCTGTGTCACGACGGTGGTGAACAACCAGTGGTTTCCCAATCTTTTCACATAAAAGAGGTGGTGTTTGCACAGCATGACCAATCACACCTAACATCTACCAGAGCCGCATATTTTACGTAAGAAGAGCAAACTATAATTCTACATAAAAATGAAGAACACACACAGTTTTACAGGCAAAACGCAATACAGTCGCTGCTTCCTAAAACAGGAAGGAAAGCCGACGCTGTAGATGCGTAAATCACAACTCTTATCAATATCACTTCCCCATCAGTCAGGACCAAGATCTGACCATAATTAGGGGTCCAAGCCCGAGGCTGGAAGAATCGGCGGTGGTGAAGCTACGCCGTTTGCACAGCAGGGCTGTGGAACCCTATTGCTTTTCTAAGGTTTCTTATTATTTTTTTTCCGCCGATAAAACTGATGCTGCAGCCTAAACCGTACATGGTGGGACGTTGCCGTTTTCAGGACTGGTCCAGATCCCTGCAGGGACCTCGGACAAAAAAAATGCAGCCACTAGGTGGCGCTATACCAGAAGATACTCGTTTGGCCCTATAACTCTCAAACCGTACATCGCACATTAAAAATACACATATCCACGCGTTCCCTGGATCCAGCTGAATCACGGCCATTTCCGCCTGGACTTTTTGGATTATAATATAATCCAATAAAATAATATATATTACACTGCATAATTAGCACTTTTACTTTTGGTACTTTAAGTATATTTTGATAATACTTTTGTACTATTACTTAAGGAAGATGTTGAATGCAGGACCTGTAACTGACATGTAATTTGTAACTCTACAACACTTTGTTCTACTTTTACTGCAAGACATGATCTGAGTAAGTCTTCCACCTCTGTAAATCACCAACAACAGTCGTGCATAAATACCTGCAGCAGTGTTTAACACTGAAAACACACAGTGTTACTTGCAGCTCTGCTACAGTAGCAGATAACCGTTAACGTTACCTGCCGGTGTCCTGCCAATGTACTTACCGCCGCCAGGATTCGTATCCCCTGGCCGCGGGAGCGCGCGTGCACTGTCACATCATCTAAACAGTCCATGTAGCCCTGACTGCAGACCCGCAGACCTCAATGTGGGCGGAGTTAAACGTTGAACCCCGCCGTCACGTCCGCCGTCACGTAGACAGTATATAAAAGCTCCTTCCACGCGCAGGGGCTTCTCTCCGAAGAGGGACAAGAAACCTTAATGAATGTGTGCTGTAAAGCCTGTAACATGGATGTAACGTCATTAGCGTTTCCCAAACTTGTGGGGCTATCGGCTAACTAGCTAGTTGCTAACATCAGGGGTAGCTAGCTATATGCCTACACAACGTTACTACAGACATAGTGATTACATTGCCTTGGCTCTCTCTTATGATACACCCGAGGGCTGTATGCTGTAAAGCTTGTAACGTGGATGAAGGATGAAGCCATGGATGAGCTTTGTTCACCAAACTGCAGGCTAACTGCTAGCGCTAGTTAGTAGCTAGCTAGCTAGTATCACGACGTAATTATTAAATCTCCTTGGTTGTCTAGCTAAATACATCCATTGTTTATTTAGCTAAGCATGTAAACGATCGGGAACAACGAAAACACAATGTTTAACGTCAGTGAATGTTTTAGACAATAAAAACGGCGAGTTCGTGAGTTCGCCACTTGTAAGAGACACGCTCATGAACGAGCATGTTGTTACCTCATTGGAACGTACGGGGCTTCCCGCCGAACACTGTATCCAGTTATCTTAATACATCCATGACGGTGACACGGTGACGGCGGGGTTCAACGTTTAACTCCGCCCACATTGAGGTCTGCGGGTCTGCAGTCAGGGGCTTCTCAAACAGTCCGCTAACAGTGACGTCCTGCACGGATCAACAGATGTTAGAGTCCGGCGGCTGCTCGTTCTGTTTGTTATAAGACGCACACCGAGCAGATTAATGCGCTCACCAAGCCAATCTTTGCAGCTGTTACCGCTCTGTGTTTGGCTAGCTAATAAGCCGTTAGCCTGTTAGCTTGAGCTTTGTCTGAAGGCGCCGAGCGGCCAGCAAGGCTCCGACAACACCGACACATTCCGCACATCCTCTGCTCAGTTTAACCGCTACCCCCCCGGTACCGGTCAGAGAGGCGTGTTTACTTTGTGTCTCGGCCTTAATTTGAGATTATCAACATTAAGACTTTTTCAATGCTTTTAAGAACCCGCGGGTACCCTGCTTAAGAACGGTGACGCCGTTATCAATCGCGTATTGATTGATCGGTAGGCGGTGCTTGTCCACTGGTTGATCTCTAATCTCCAACATAACCTGCTCCTGAGCAGGTTTGATGTTCAGCATAAGTTACCACGGCGATTGAACCCGGTAACAAGTGATCCACCGTCGTGATACAGAAAATCCTGGGTTGAACCTGAAGTTACCTCATTAACGCCAAATCTTGCTTCATAGTACAGGCCTCTGATTGGCACAGAAGGCAGACAATGTTTGCATGGATACAACCCATCCACTTTCAGTGGAGTTCAAGCCGCTCCCATCGTAGATTTAGATACCCTAACGTCAGAACCAACTGAGCAAAACACTCATACATTCCCACGGCAAGAACCCAATTAAACAAGATGTGGGGAGGGCTATGACTGGAGGAGGAATATATGTGAAGTACTGTGCAGTAGTTTCATTTATTTATGACATTAGGCCTTTTAGGGAAGTGCAACATACTCCTTTTCATACTGTATTCTATTTATTGATGTGTGTATGTTATGTGTTAGATACAGTGAATAGTGCTGTAGATGTCTGGTTCAATGTTTGTGTTGTGGATTATGTGTCAATATGCCTGTACTGTACAACAAGTTGTCTCTCTGGAAGCCTCTGCAATAGTGGTGTCCGATACCAAGTAAATACAGGGCCAGTATGGCCGATACCGATACGATACCGATACTGTTTAATAATGAAGGTGGATGCATCATCACATTGCTAAATCTGAATGAATTCTCATGACCTTTAAGTGTTTTTATGATTTCCCTTTGGATTATCAATAAGTTAAAACCTTGGCCAGAATTTTCATATGCCTGTATAAATTTGTTGTGTTAACACTATCTTACAGCCTTTTTACAAATTAGGCTATATAGCTTGCCGTTGTTTCATTTTCAGCCTGAAAATATAGCCACACAGCACTCCTCTTCCTCTGTCCATTCTTCTGCTCCGTCTGTGTGTGTGTGTTTTACTGTGTGCCAATTAATATGCAGATTACTTTCTTTATGAATGGATGAGTTGTTTGGTCTCTAAAATGTCAGAAAATGGTAAAAAATGTGGACCAATGTTGCGGCATTTGAAAGCAGCGGCACAGACACTGACAGCCAGGTCACCTCTTTGATGAAACCGCAGCAGTACATACTGGAGAGAAACTAAAACTAAAGTATCAATCTCATTACATACCAACGTTGGTATCGATATTATCGATATTTGGATCGATCCGCCCACCACTACTCTGTGATCAGCTGGAAAATGCATCGTCACAAAGCTGACAACAGGGCTGACAGGGAACATTTTACTGCAGCGTACAGACTTTATTTTCACTGTGTGTTTTAGTACTTTTACTGCAGTAAAGGTAGAAGGTAGTGCTGTTTGAAGTGAAATATTTTCTATTTCATTTCTCAGGAGGAAGTTGAGATTTTCCAGTTGTAAAGCGTCCCTGTGTTTTAGGAGGATGCTTGGCAAGCTTCATGTGAGTTCCTTATTTTGGGTGATTTTTGAGGAAATATAGGAAGTAAATATTTGTATATTATGAGGAAGGAAGGAAACCCCATAAAGTCTCTAAACTTAGTGAAAAAGCACAAAGGTCCCCCCCCCCAAAAAAAAACAGAAAGAAATCTGAACTCTGACCTGCACTGACCTGCTGTCTGTTAAAGAACCTGAAGTTTTTCTTTTTTATTATAAATTAAATATAAAAAGGCAAATGTGTGTGTGTGTGTGTTTTACCTGCTCCACAGTGTGCAGGTGGTAACAGTGTGTGCAGCGCTGAGAGAAGAGCGCCACTCCGATGAGCCAGCAGACAGCGAGCAGCAGGTCAGACACGCTGAGCAGCAGCAGCGGCTGCAGCTGCAAACACAAACACACTTTGAGCTGGCACACATGTAAAATAAAAAGCTTTTATCCAGGTACTTTATAATACTGTAAATCCCTTTTAAGGCGATGCAAACTGCAGCTGCAGTGAGCAGAAAAAATTAAACAAGGAACTGACCTCCGGCGTCCGGCCGAGTCTCTGTGACGTCACACAGACGATGATGGAGCCTGAACCCAGAACACTGCAGACAGAATCACAGATTCACTTTAAAGAAACTATCAGTAAACTTTTATATCTGATAACAAACGCTGTGCTGCTTCTGAAATTGTCCCTCCATGACAAAAGCTCTCTAATCATATTATTTTATGCTGACTGGAACTTCTCTGTCTCTGAATGTCCAAGTGCAGTGACCTTTGTCCTTTCCTGCCCACCTCTCCGTTTAATTGCAGAATGCATGAAGCAGATATTGAAGCGTACAGTAATGTGCTGAAGGGACCTTAAATAACATTTGAAACAAAGTAAGAATGTCAATTCAAACTAACCCCTCTGGACTTAGAACATTTAAGACTTTTGGATTATTTACTATTTATTAATATTATCATCTGTTGTCAGTTATTGTTTATGCTAGAAGGTCACAACTGTACGTTATAAATGAGACTGTCCTTCCCTGAGAATTAAAATATTTTTATAAATTTAAAATATTCTTTCTTCAAAAGTTTGACTTGTTTCCTAAAATATTGCAACTTTTTTCTCAAAACATTCAAACTTTTTCTAAGATATTTCTCTTCTTTGTTTTCCAAAAAAGTCAAACATTTTTTTTATGTCCCAAAATTTTGGAACTTTTACCTAAAATATTTCAACTTTTTTATTTTTTTAAACTCCATTATAAATAATTTCAAAATAAAAGTAACCGCAGAGAGAAAGAAGAACAATGCTGCAGAATCACAGAACTGTGTGTCGGTAACGAATCCAACTTTTGCAGAAACCAGTTGAACCAGCAGAACCAGGAAGTGACTGACCTGAGCAGAGCCATGACGAGCTGGATCCACCTGACGGCTTCATACACCTGCAGACAAGGTGAGTTCCGTTATAACAGCACGTTTCAGACACAGAGGCAAATTACAGTGATTCACATCAACATGAACACATAAAACAGAGAATAAAAAAGGAAATACGGTAGATTTAAAAGAGTTAGAGTTAAGAGGCGTATAAGTATAACAATGTGACATCTTCAGTGGTGGAATGTAACTAACTACATTTACTCCAGTACTGTACTTCAGTCCAAATGTTGAGGTACTTGTACTTTACTTGAGTCTTTTCTTTTCATGCCACTTTCTACTTCTACTCCGCTACATTTCAGAGAGAAATATTGTACTTTTTACTCCACTACATTCATCTGTTACAGCTTTAGTTACTAGTTACTTTACACATTAAGATTTCTGCACACAAAACACACGCAGTTTATAAAATCTGATGTTTTATTCTAAAGTAAACTAGACGACAATATAACGGCTACAAGTCCAGCTGAGAGGATCAGACCATTAAACACACACCTGGTTGATCCTTCACACTTTTTAAAATGGGAAGATGTTTCTTTGTTTTTAATATTTTAACTACATTTTCCTGATGATACTTACAGACTTTCACAGTGCTCATATTATGTTTATGTAAAATGACCTATGTGGGCATTTTGTTTCGGGGGAAGACAGTCTCTTTCATTGTGTTTTCTTCCACTTTTTTTTTAGGTACCAGAGGTCCGTTTCAGGTAGGAGGATTAGTGGAAACTCTGAGTTTGTTAAGCCTGAGATGAGGGAAACTCTGGGTTTTCTGTTACTTAACCTCAGAGTCAGTTACTATGGTAACTGAGCCTATGAACCTAACCTGGTCGGTAGCAGGTTTTCTTCAAGAAACCTCGAGTTTCTCTCAGACTCCTCCCCATGGATGTATGAAGAGAATTAACACTCCTCCCTCTGACACAGCGCTCTTCATTTCCTCATTCATTCATTCAGTCTGGATCAGGAGCATTTCAGACCAGTTTGTTATATCGGCATGAATAAAATAAAACATTCTTGGTTTATTAACTGTTAGGCAGACTTTAAAACATGTTTTTTTCTCAAAACATGACATTTCCTTTTATCGACGATCCCGTTGATGAAGACGCTGTATGGCAGGGAGTTAAACATATGTCGGAAGATGATATTGACGCATATTAATTTCCAGATAACTTCCTATTTGAGCGGTATGGTTTTTCTTCCCAGTCTATCAGTTATGTAAGCTACATAACCCATGGATGTATTAAGAGAACATAACCTTATCCGTCCTCATATCACTAACGTCACCCATCGTGGACATGCTGTACATGCTCTACATCCCAGCACATTCTATGTGTTGCATTACAGTTGTCTCTACAACCTTAGTGATAATAATAATTTTAATAAAGCGCCGTCAGAAGAGATCGCTCTGAAACGTTGTATAACTGATATAAATCATCTTATGCTTTGTGTTTGGGCTTAATTAAATCCTGACAGTCTAAGCTTTCAAATTGCTGCATGACCATATATTTTGAAGATTTAATGCGTCAAATTTATAACAAAGTTTAAGCAGCGTCCACTTTGAGCGTGAGTGTCCCGTATACGGGTCAGTGAAAGTAAAGAGTTTAAACATGTGTAGTGTTCCTGGACACAGACCAGTCAGAGACATTAAAAAGGAGTTCCACAGGATTGCAGGTGAATGATGTAAACCCTTTGAAATAAAAGGGGATTAGTAGGCCTAGGACTTTTTCGCCCGCAGTGTTGCACCTGAATGAAATAGATTTTCAGTAATATTAGCTATACTTATGATTAAATATGATATACATATATTATATTGGAATATACACATTTACTCTAGCAGCAATTTTCTCCAACGCAAACTCTCTCTCTGTTGCAGCAGCCGCTGTGTTGCTTTTTTAACTAAATACATGTTCAAACTCGCTGTATGTGCGCATGAGTATTTCCACCGACCCGTTTGTTTGTGGTTGTTGCCATGGTGAATCGTAGTATCATGGCTCCATTCATGTCTTTGGTGCACGCGTGTAACTCTGAGTCAACCTACTCCGAGTTGATTGAACCGACTCGAATCAGCTGTTGTGAAACCGAAAACTCAGAGTTTTCATCTCAGGATAATTCAACTCAGAGGTCAGGCTCAGACTCAGAGTTTGTTGAACCTCCTACCTGAAACGGACCCCAGTAGGAAATGATAGATGCCTAAACAAACTACCTATGTGGGCGTTTTTCCAGGTTAGTTTAACACATCAAAACCACTTTCAGTACGATTATCGCACTGAGGAAGTTTCAAAGTAAAAGGAAGTGAAAACAAATAAACTTGAAAAGAGTGAATAAAAAAAGTGTGGGACTCAAAGTACAATAAAGTATTTAACCGCAGAGGTTAAATGTAGGAATTTTTCAAAGAAAGCTAATAAAAAACTACATTAGTGACCAGTGAAAAATAGAAACTAGCACTTTATAGATAACTTTTCAAATCAATATAAATAGTTCTCAGCTTGTTTCTGAGATCTAAAGGCTCAGACTTCATCAGTTTAGAAGTTTAAAGTATGATGACAAAGTGCATTTAATGTGGAAACGTTAACATGAAAACTGAAGCTGGTTTGAGTCGCTTCTCTTTTGGGTTTTTGTGTCTCGCCGTCTTCTCTATTTTTATCACTTTCACTGTCAGACATCTGCAGCTGATTTGAACCTGAATTTTAAGCACAAGTCTGCCTAGCAACAAATCTCTGCTGCTACAAGTCCCCCAAATAAGTTAAAGTACTTTTTACTTATACATCCATGGGTAAAAGGCAGATATTAAAAGATCCATTCCTGCATTTTATAATTCGATATCAGATCACTAGACAATCGATCATTTTAACCTGGCCCTTAATATAATATATACAGTATATTATTCTGCAGAATGAGGACTTTTACTTTGGTATATTTTGATACTGATACTTTTCTGAGAGAGTCAAAGCTCTGAGTACTTCTTCCACCATAAACATAAACACAGAACTATATATTTGCCTTTTTATATTTAATTTCTAATAAAAAAGAAATACTTGAAACCAAGATCAGGTTCTTTATCAGACAGCAGGTCAGACAGGTTTTTCAGATTTTATGGGGGTGGGGGCTTTGTGCTTTTTTACTAAAGTTTAGAGACTTTGTGGGGTTTCCTTCCTTCATCATAACATACAAATATATTTCCTTCCTATTTTTCCTCAAGAATCACCCAAAATAAGGAACTTAGTTTAGCTTGCCGTGCATCCTCCTTAAACACAGAAGGACATGTCTGTTTTTTTGCACAGTTTATAGAAATAAAGGAATATGTTTCAGTCATTTGAAAGTCCTGTATCGTTCCATTCCCAGAGTTTTCCCACCTTTATAAAGTTTAAGGTGCAGCACCTAAGCCTTATGAATTTCACTCAAAGACTTTTCTCAGATCTAATGATTGCAGTTAGACTTCTTTAGCTTTAAGTTTTGTCTTTAAGCTTTTTGAGTGTTATTTATTCATTATCTGCTCTAGCGTTTCCAAGGTTTAAGACACAGATATGGTGATGATAACGATCTAAAATGATGTGAAAAAGAGACACAAACCGACAACAAAGACACACCAAATGACTGCAGAGACCCAAAACAACCCCAAAGGAAACACAAATGACCAAAGATAGACACAACACGACTACACGGTTGGGATCTCCGACTATATCCAGGGAGGTCCTAGGACATGTATGCATCAGAGATGGGAAGTAACAAAGTACAAATACTTTGTTACTGTACTTAAGTAGATTTTTCAGGTATTTTTAATTTACTATTTATTTTTGTGCCGACTTTTTACTTTTACTCCTTACATTTTTAACACAAATACCGGTACTTTCTTCTCCTTACGTTTTACAAAAGTGGCTCGTTACTTACCCACTTACAAAAGCGCGATGATACGTAACAACATTGTTTGTGACAGAACGTCCTCATTTTCATTCATAAATTCACCCCGTCTGTGTTGGGAAGCTCTGAGATTTGGACCTTCGGGGCTTCCGTGGCCCTGGATCTGACGTGAGGTCACTTAACGTTACTAAGCAACAACAAGTTGCATTCTTTGCGCGGTCTTTCCTTTCTCGCAACTAGTTAGTTACCTAGAGTTTGAACTAAGTTTTATAAGTAACGAGAGATATGAAACGTTACTAAACAGACCTAAATAACACTACGTCAGTGTTTTCTAAAGTCTGTCCCTGAAGCTGCTGCCACGTCGGGTGATACTGCAGCTGCCACCAACGCTAGCCTACTGTTACCTGGTAAGTGAGAGTAGCTTATATGATACCGCGCGTGCGTGTGTGTGCGTGCCTGTGTGTGTGTGTGTGCGCGCGCGCCTGTGTGTGTGTCTGTGTGTCTATATGTGTGTGTGTCTATGTGTGTGTGTGTCTGTGTGTCTATATGTGTGTGTGTCTATATGTGTGTGTGTCTATATGTGTGTGTGTCTGTGTGTGTGCGCGCGCCGGTGTGTGTGTCTGTGTGTCTATGTGTGTGTGTGTACCTGTGTGTCTGAGTACAGCAGTAAACAGAATACAGTGTTTATATTTCCTTGTTTCAGATGATGAGAGAGACAGTGAGAACTCCTGGCCTTCATAAGGTCAATGACTATGCAACATTAGAGTAAATTCTTAAATCTTAAATATGCATTGCTTTACACAATTAAATGACTATATGGTAATGTTAGTTAGCAATGGTCAGATAATTAACTAAAATAGAAAGAGTGGAGCTTTTTTCTCCTTCCGTCTGCTTTTTATGCATTTGTTAGCCATGGTGCTGAAGATTGTAAACAGTTTATTAAATACTTTTGAGTAAATGTAGGCCCTTATCAGCAGATTTTACTGCTAATCGATACAAAAGTTGTATGATGATGCTAATTATTAGTCATGGTTTTGTGTGGCAGTGGGGGGATGTCGGTTAAACGGCTTATTTGTGTGATGTGATGTCCTGTTGCGTTCAGGTTCGGTTGCGTTTCTCAAAAAGTTAAATCTGTCTCATCTTTTCTCAACTCTAAGTGTTGTTTTTCCAGGACTTTAAATTAACGCCATCAATACTTAAACGTCTGTTGCCCGTGTACAGTTGGTATTCAGAAACGTCACAGTACCGACTGTCTGGGGTGTCGCTCTGGGACAGTAATCACAGTATACTCACTACAAAAAAATAGACTACACCACTGGTTAGTTGTACTCTAAAAGTATGCAGAACTTACATGTAGATTCACTTAAATGTTGATTAAAATGGAACTGGATCTGTGAATTATTACAGAATCACAATTGAATTCATATCTTGCTACTCAGTCAGAATCTTATTAACCTGGAGTCCCAGTCTCTGTCACAATAATCATTATGGGATGTTTTAGGCCTTTTGGCAGACATCCATTTAAAATGTAGACAATGGCATATGTACATAAAGAGCCTTGTCTCCATGGCTACTGAAGTTTCTCAGCTTGCACTCTAGTAACATTTGTGGTCCACGTAGCTTTGCATAAAAAATGGTTGTCATTCGCAAGGCTACTTTTACTTTTATACTTTAAGTACATTTCCAAGCCTGTACGTTGTTACTTTTACTTGAGTAAATAAGTTAAATCAGTACTTCTACTTTTACCAGAGTATTTTTTAACACAAGTATCTGTACTTCTACTTAAGTATGAGAAGTGAGTACTTTCCCCATCTCTGGTATGCATGTATTAAAAAAAAAGTGTTTAAAAAAAGAAACAGGCGCCAAATATGTATAAACATTTTCCCTAAAAAAACAACCTTTTAAAAAGTCAAAGAAAAAAATGTCAAAGAAATTGTCAAAAAAAAACATTTTCTTGAGTGCCAAATACAAGCACCTAAGTCTTCCACAAAACCAGGGAAAACACTGCATTCCTATTTGTTGATAATACCGCTGTACTTTTATGAAATAATAAATTAAAAGAAGCAGTATAGTAAGTAATAGCACAGTAAGTGATCAAAGGTTTCTCACCTCGGTCCAGTCCTTTGCTCCGGTGGTGTTTTTCTCCAAGCTGTGAATCTCGGGCAGATTCTCTGCAGCCCACATGCTGAAAACTCTCCCTGATTTAAAGATGATTCAAGATGAGAATGAAGGTGTGTATGTGTGTGTGTAGCCTGGAGCTGTGACAAATAAAGATAAACCCCCAGCAGGGAGGACTTATTCCCACTGACTCCACCCACACAATACACTTCATCTTCAATACACTTGTTGCCATGTGAAATCTCCTGAGTAGTATTATGAAGTGTTCTCAGTGGTGGAGTCTAGACCAGTGTTTCTCAAATGGGGCTCCGTGTCCCCCTAGGGGTACTCTGGAGGACTGCAGGGGGTACGTGTCCCCCTAGGCAAGGCAAATTTATTTTTATAGAGCACTTTCTCATACACAGAGGTCATTCAAAGTGCTTTACAGGCATAAACAACAATAAGTTGAGATACATAAGAAGAAAAACATATTATAAAGGCATAGCATAAAAAAGCCATAGCATCAACAATATATATATATATATATATATATATATATATATATATATATATATATATATATATATATATATATATATATAAAGCAAGACTAATCTGGATTAATTTGGATTTAAAAAAGGTTACAGTTGGTGCATGCCTTAGATCCAGTAGAAGCCGATTCCAGCAGTGGGCAACATAATGGCTGAAGGCCATTTCAAAACTCCTGGAAAGAACTCTGGGCACCACCAACTGACCAGTACCTGCTGATCTGAGAGACCTACCAGGCTCATACATGTCTGCAATATATTTAGGGCCTAGACCATTGAAAGACTTGAAGGCAATCAGTAAGACCTTGAAATCTATTCTGAATTCAATGAGAAGCCAGTGCAGGGATTTGAGAATTTGGGTAATGTGCTCTCTCCTTTTGGTGTTTCTGAGTATTCTGGCAGCAGCATTTTGGATGAGTTGCAGCTGTTTTATGGTTTTATTGGGAGCATTAGTAAGAAGTGCATTGCAGTAGTCTACCCTACAAGTAATAAAAGCGTGACTGATCTTTGCTAGATCATGTTTTGATACAAAGTTTTTGATTCTTGCTATGTTTTTGCTATGTAGTTATCGCTGACCAAAATTTAGGTCTTCATCAATAATTACGCCAAGATTCTTGGCTTTGGTACTCATTTTTAGTCCTCTAGATTAAAGGTAAACTAAGGGCCACTCTTCCTTTTTTGTTGCCAAACTGAATTATTTCAGTCTTATCATTTAATTGGAGGAAATTCTGTTGCATCCACTGTTTTACTTTCTCTAAACAAAGACATAGAGATTCTATAGGAGCATAATCATTTGATGAGAGTGCAAGATAAATCTGGGTGTCATCCGCATAACTATGATACAAGAGCTGCAGAGTATGGCAAGAGGAAGCATGTACAGATTGAGTAGAAGGGGCCCAAGGATAGATCCTTGTGGAACTCCATGTGACATGGTCGCTCTCTCAGATTTGAGATTGCCCATCCTTACTACATATCCTCTGCCATTTAAGTATGACCTGAGCCACCTGAGGACAATTCCTGAGAGTCCAACCCAGTTTTATAATCTATCCAGAAGGATTGTGTGATCAACAGTGTCAAAGGCTACATTGAGATCTAATAACACCACAACTGTCAAACTACCATTATCGTTTTTCATGCGAATATCATTCAAAATCTTTGAGGGCAGTTTCTGTGCTGTGATATTTACAGAAACCAGATTGATTGCTATCGAGGATGTCATTGTTTTGCAGGAACTCATTGATTTGATTAAAAACAACTTAATTTTGCTTATGGAGGGTAGATTTGAGATAGGCCTGTAATTATAAAGTATGGAGGCATCAAGGTTTCTCTTTTTCCAAAGGGGTCTGATAATTGCGGTTTTCAGGGATGCAGAGAAACTGCCTGTGAGTAATGAGCCATTTCCAATAAGCAACAAATCTATTGCAAATACACTGACAACGTTTTTGAAGAAACTAGCTGGCATGGTGTCTAGGGAGCACAGGGATAAGAACCTGCATGCTTTCTGCGAGTGTTTTGTCAGTAATCGCATTGAATTCAGACAGAGAAACCATAACTTTTGTATGGGGTGATAAAGTGCCAGTGTTTTTAATCAGAGTGGAGCTAATACTGAATCTTATGTTTTCAATTTTATTTTGGAAGAATTGGGAAAATTAATTACATTGTTTAATTGAGACAAGGTCAGGGCACGACTGCATGGGGGGGTTAGTTAACCTATCAACAGTGGCAAATAATACACGTATATTATTAATATTATCATTCATAATTCTAGAAAACTGGGACTGACGCGTACTGCGTATCACAGTGTTGTGCTGCCAGAGTTTATCTTTGTAGATGTCATGACCAATCTGTGTTTTTATTCTTCACCATCGTCATTCTGCCTTCCTGCATTCTTTCTTATGATTAGCTACTGTCAGGGGATTTCTCCATGGGGCTTTCTGTTTACCAGACCTTATTTTTGTCCTAACAGGTGCTATGGCATTGAGTACCCCGAGTATTTTAGAATTAAACTGTTTGAGATTATCTTCTACTGACCCTGCTACTGTAAATAATTTATTAGATATCAATTCCATAAAAGTAATACTGGTGATGTCAGTAATATACCTTTTTTGACCACTTTAGATCGTGTTTGAATCACAGGAGAAACTATTGCTTCAAAAAGAAAGCAGTAGTGGTCAGACAGGGCCAGATCCATAACATTAACACCAGCAATGCTAAGACCCTTACCGATCACCAAATCCAATGTATGGCCTTTCGTGTGAGTAGGGCCATTTACATGCTGAGACAGCTCGAAAGTATCAAACAGGGCACAAAGATCTTTAGCAATGTTATCATTTGGATTATCAATGTGAATATCACCAGTTAAAATAAAAGAATTAAAATCAGTACATAACCGACAGCACAGTTCAGGAAAGTCATCAATGAAGCTTGTGCAGTATTATGGGGTCCTGTATAAGGTAACTAATAAAACACTTGGTAAGGTTTTTACCACAGTACACAAATACTCAAAAGATTTGAATTCACCTAGTGAAATCTGGTTACATTGAATTGTATCTTTGAAAATAGCAACACCCTAGGTACTCTGGAGGACTGCAGGGGGTACGTGACATTTTTTGCAAAATGTTTTTCAGTTCCAAGGCTGTAGTTACTTCTACTGTCTTTTTTTCAAAAGTTTTTGTCGCTGTTTGTCATCTTTTTTTGAAGGTTTTGTCGTTTGTTTTCACCTATTCTTGCCTTTCTTCCTTACTTCTTTCTACTGTCTTTTTGTCTCTTTTTTCAAAGTTTGTCACTTATTTGAATTTTTCGGTCACTTTTGTTGCCCTATTCTTGCCTTACTTCCTTCTTTCTACCTGTTTTTTCCAAGTTTTTGTCTCCTTTCTTCATCAGTATTTAAATGTTTTCCAGGTCCAAGGCTGTTGTTTAGTAAATCTATCGCTGACATTGCTGAATTCTTCCTCTTTATATAGACTTTTTTTCCATCGATCCATCCATCTTCGTCCGCTTATCCGGTGTCGGGTCGCGGGGGGAGCAGCTCCAGCAAGGGATCCCAAACTTCCCTTTCCCGAGCCACATTAACCAGCTCCAACTGGAGGATCCTGAGGCGTTCCCAGGCCAGGTTGGAGATATAATCCCTCCACCTAGTCCTGAGTCTTCCCCGAGGCCTCCTCCCAGCTGAACGTGCCTGGAACACCTCCCTAGGGAGGCGCCCAGGGGGCATTCTTACCAGATGCCCAAACCACCTCAATTGGCTCCTTTCGACGCAAAGGAGCAGCGGCTCTACTCCGAGCTCCTCACGGATGACTGAGCTTCTCACCCTATCTCTAAAGGAGACGCCAGCCACCCTCCTGAGGAAACCCATTTCAGCCGCTTGCACCCTGGATCTTGTTCTTTCAGTCATGACCATAGCTGAGGGTAGGAACGAAAACTGATCGGAAGATCAAGAGTTTTGCCTTCTGGCTCAGCTCTCTTTTCGTCACAACAGTGTGATACATTGAATGTAATACCGCCCCCACTGCGGCGATTCTCCGACTAATCTCCTGCTCCATTGTCCCCTCACTCTCGAACAAGACCAAGGTATTTAAAGGAACACGCCGATTTATTGGGACATTAGCTTATTCACCGTAACCCCGACAGTTAGACAAGTCGATACATACCCTTCTCATCTCTGTGCGTGTCGTAACTCTGTCTGACGGCTCCACCGTTAGCTTAGTCTAGCACAGATCCTGGAGGTAACCGGCTCCAACTAGCCTACTGCTCCGAGTAAGTGACAAAATAATGGCAACATGTTCCTATTTACATGTTGTGATTTGTATAGTCACAGCGTGTACAAATAACAATTTCAATTGAGACACAGCCATCTTCTAACTGCATACAAACTGGGAACTATATTCTCAGAAAGGGAAGCAGTGCTACTTGCAGCTCTGCTGAGTGCTACTTGGGCGGAGTGATATGCTTGCAGCTCTCACTGCTTCCCTTTCTGAGAATATAGTTCCCAGTGTGTATACAGTTAGAAGATGGCTGTGTCTCAAGTGACGTTGTTATTTGTACTGACTTACTGCCGAGAACCTGGACACAGCTCTCTCTTTGGTCATACAGAGATTGGAAGGCCCTGAGAAGGGACCCCCTCACCACATACTCCCGCAGCACCTCTCACAGTATCTTCTGGGGGACCCGGTCATATGCCTTCTCCAGATCTACAAAACACATGTAGACCGGATGGGCATACTCCGAGGCTCCCTCCAGGATCCTTGCGAGAGTGAAGATCTGATCCGTTGTTCCACGACCAGGACGGAATCCGCATTGTTCCTCTTCAACCTGAGGTTCGACTATCGGCCGAACCCTCCTTTCCAACTTTGCCAGGGAGAAGTGTGATACCCCTGTAATTGGTACACACCCTCTGGTCCCCCTTTTTGAACAGGGGAACCACCACCCCGGTCTGCCACTCCTTTGGCACTGTCCCAGACTTCCACGCAATGTTGAGTAGGCGTGTCAACCAAGACAGCCCCTCCACATCCAGAGCTTTCAGCATTTCTGGACGGATCTCATCAATCCCTGGGGCTTTGCCACTGTGGAGTTGTTTGACTAGCTCAGTGACCTCCACCAGGGAAATGGACGACAATCCCCCGTCATCCTCCAGTTCTGCCTCTAACAAAGAGGGTGCATCAGCTGCATTTAGGAGTTCCTCAAAGTGCTCCTTCCACCGCCCTATTACCTCCTCAGTTGAGGTCAACAACGTCCCATCCTTACTGTACACAGCTTGGATGGTTCCCCGCTTCCCCCTTCTGAGGTGGTGGACGGTTTTCCAGAAGCGCCTTGGTGCCGACCGAAATGCCTTCTCCATGTCTTCTCCAAACTTCTCCCACACCCGCTGATTTGCCTCTTTCACGGCAGAGGCTGCAGTCCTTCGGGCCCTTCGGTACCTTGCAACTGCCTCCGGAGTCCTCTGGGATAACATATCCCAGAAAGACTCCTTTAGTCGGACGGCTTCCCTGACCACCGGTGTCCACCACGGTGTTGGGTGGACAAGGGTTGCCGCCCCTTGAGGCACCTAAGACCACAGCTCCCTGCCGCAGCTTCAGCAATGGAAACTTTGAACATTGTCCACTCAGGTTCAATGCCCCCAGCCTCCACAGGGATGCACGAAAAGCTCCGCTGGAGGTGTGAGTTGAAGGTCTGTCGGACAGGAGCTTCCTCCAGACGTTCCCAATTTACCCGCACCACCAGTTTGGGCTTACCAGGTCTGTCCAGAGTCTTCCCCCACCCCCTGACCCAACTCACCACCAGATGGTGATCAGTTGACAGCTCCGCCCCTCTCTTCACCCGAGTGTCCAATACATACGGCCTCATATCAGATGAAACGATTATAAAATCGATCATTGACCTTCGGCCTAGGGTGCTCTGGTACCAAGTACACTTATGAGCATCCCTATGTTCGAACATGGTGTTTGTTATAGACAATCCATGACTAGCACAGAAGTCCAATAACAGACAACCATTCTGGTTTAGATCAGGGAGGCCGTTCCTCCCAATCACGCCTCTCCATGTGTCTCCGTCATTGCCCACATGTGCGTTGAAGTCCCCCAGCAGAACTATGGAGTCCCCCTCTGGAGCCCCATACAGGACTCCATTCAAAGTCTCCAAGAAGGCTGAACTCTTGTTTGGTGCATATGCACAAACAACAGTCAGAGTTTTCCCCCCAACAACCCGCAGGCGTAGGGAGGCGACCCTCTCGTCCACCGGGGTAAACTCCAGAAAAAAAACATGCATGGACAAACCGAGGCAAGCAAGTGAGGTGGGCAATGAAAAGGAGGGAAAAACTGGGAAAGTCTGTTAAAATTGGAAGAGGTGAGTTTTGAGGGCCTGTTGGAAGGATGAGGGGCAAGGTTATTAAGTGCTTTGTATGTGAGGAGAAGTATTTTGAAGTTGATCCTGTGTTTGACTGGGAGCCAGTGGAGGTTGTGGACAACAGGGGTGATGTGAGTTAGTCTGGTAAAGAATGCTGTTGCAGTAGTCCGCTCAATGGTGTTTTAAGCCCCCAACGTCTCCTTCCAGTAGAAGTATAGTAGCTCAAAATAGTACTTTAATACATTTGATTTTTCCCTTGACATGTTCTAAACTTGAAGGTAAACTCTGTTCCTGTGAAGAAACATCAGTTTAACAGTGTGTTTGGTTTAACTTCCTCTAAATCCCTGCTGCTAAGTGTCAATTTGTTTTTATAAAGGCGATAAAAAAGTCGAAAAAAGTGTTTAAGAAAACATGAAACAGGCGCCAAATATGTAGAAAAATTCTTCAAAAAAACATTAACAAAAACAAAAAAAACATGAAAGAAATTGTAAAAATAAAACTTGAATGAAGACGAAAACATTTTTTTAAAAAGCTGCAAAAACATTGAAAAGGAACAAAAACTTTAAAAAAATATATTATCTTTATTTTTTGTTGCATTTCAGGCCTTTATTAGACAGAACAGCTTAAGACAGGAAAGGGGGAGAGAGAGAAAGGGGGAATGACATGCAGAAAAGGGCCACGGGTCGGAATCAAACCCGCGGCCGCTGCAGCGAGGACTGAGGCCTCTGTACATGGGGCGCACGTGCAACCAGATGACCTACCCAGGTGCCCATATTTTTGGAGTTTTTGATATTTTGAACTTTGCATCACTAAAAAATAATAATAAATGGCTCCTTCCCCTCCTGCGCAAGCTCTCTTTCCATTAAACATGGCTGGAGCAGTGAGGTTTTATTTGTTTTAGGTTTAGTAGCTAGTAGCATTATAGTAGCCAAACAATACTCCTAGTAATGCTTTCCTATCTTGCAGAGACGGAGTGCATAGGCATATGTAAGGAGATAACATAGGCACAGGCTAATTATTGCTAACTAAAATGCTAGTTAACATTAGTAATTAAGCTAAACAGCTAATGTAAGTCCAAACTGCCTGCGAGCTTCTCCTGTACTATACGGTAATTCCTGTACTATGTGACAGTCAGTCGTGTGGTTATGACACAATCGTTAGCCTATTTTATAAAAATGTCTGCTACGGAGCCATAACGTGAGGTACAAGGTAATGGAGCCTTTTATATATTGCCGTGTTTCTTTAGAAATAAACAATGGACAAATAAAGTTTTTAAACGCTTCAGATATAAAGTTATTCACTGTCAAAGTGACGCCAAAATGAATGTCAGTCAATGGAATGCTAACGGCGGGTGAGAGCCAGGTAGCATCAAAATGGCGTCATAGGAGCTACGCATCGTGGAGAGAGGCTTACCCCCTTGGAGAAACGTCAGCAAAAGTTGCCGGCACGGTGAACATCCGGGCACTTTTTCGCCGCCGTCAGCGGCAGTTCGCTCCTATACTGCTCTTCTCATAGAGAATGTATTGAATCGCTCCTCTTATCCGTTATTTTGAGGCTGCCTGTGGAAATTCAGCAGTTACTGGAGAATGGGGGAGAAACCTCAGCAAAAGTTGCCGTTGCTGTCATGGGTGCCATGGTTTCTGTTCAGGGGTCTCATTTATAAAACTGTGCGTAGGATCCTTACTAAAAGTATACGTACCATGGATGTATTAAGAGAACTGGATACAGTGTTTGGTGGGAAGCCCCGTACATTCCAATGAGAGAGAGCAAACATGGAGCTCGGATCTTCAGCATTCTTGGCCCATGATGTCATGATGGACATGCGCACTAGCAACAATTTGTTTGCATTGTCTTAGCAACCTGTAGCAACATGCTCATTCATGAACTTCTCTCTCGTGTCTCTTACAAGTGGCGGAAACATTCACTAACGTTAAACATGCTGTTTTCGTTGTTCCCGATCGTTTACATGCTTAGCTAAATAAACGATAGATGTATTTAGCTAGACAAGCAAGGAGATTTAATAATTATGTTGTGCTACTAGCTAGCTAGCTACTAACTAGCACTAGCAGTTACCCTGCAGTTTCATGAACAAAGCTCATCCATGGCTTCATCCTTCATCCACGTTACAAGCTTGACAGCATACAGCCCTGGGTGTATCATACGAGAGAACCAAGGCAATGTAATCACTAGCTTTGTCTGTAGTAACGTTGTGTAGGTCTATAGCAAGCTACCCCTGATGTTTGCAACTGGCTAGCTAGCCGATAGCCCCGCCAGTTTGGGAAACGCTAATACGTTAAATCCACCTAACAGGCTTTACAGCATACACATCCCTCGGATGTATCATAACTTCATAAAATAATACCATGGACGTATTAACCTTTGTGTCGCCTTTACCCCTTGTGAGAGTGAGGCGCGTGCGTGCGCGTGAATGTAATACAAGCACATACAGTAGGGTCTAAGTGACCCACAGGACAGGGCGAGGGCAGTGTAGAAATTAAATGGAAATGAAGGACGAGTCCCGGAGACCCGAAGGGCGAGACCGCGGTAACAAAGGGCAGATCGTAAAAGACGGGTGTCGCTCGGCACGCATGCTACCGTCTCGCACATTGAGCGCAGTAGGCCAGCACGCAGCTCCCGCAGACTTATCTCTCGCAGACTTTTCTCTCGCAGCCGCCACCGCAGACTGTGTGCGTTTTGCGGACCTTGTCCTTGGGACAGAGTTTACAACTCTTCCTCGGGCCGGCGAGGGGCCAGCGTGCCGTCTTCCTGCAACAGTTGTATGTGCCAATCAGTTTGTCCAGGTTTTCGACGCCGCCCTTGTGCGGTTGTAGTGGAGGATGATTTCGGGTTTGGTGTGCCCGGTGGCACTGACCCAAGCGTGCCCGGCGTGCAGCGTGCTAAGCAGCAGCATGTTCTTGTTCCTCTTGGGCACGTAGGACACCAGAGCGGCGGCGGGCGTTAAGGCAAACTTCGAGGAGGTCTTCTCCTCCAAGTTCACCTTCACGCGGCCCTTGGTCTCGAGCAACGCGGCCGGCAGCTCAGGTCTGTTTCTGCACATTGTGCCCACCACGGTGAGACGCCTCTCGTGGAGCAGCCGGCGGACTAGTTCGTAGGAGGTGAAGAAGTTGTCGCACGTGACGTTCCCCGCAAGGCCATCGGTCAGGTCCAGCACGACCCGGGCGCCCTAGTTCTTCTCGGGCACGGCACCGGCAGCGACGGAGGACTTGCCCCTGTAGACCTGCACTTTCCACGCGTAGCTGGACTCGTGGTGTCGCAGGCCAGCCACGACTCCGTACCTGGCGGGCTTGCGAGGCATGTACTGGCGGAAGGGACATCGACCTTGGATGGGGTCAGGGTGCGGAACGGGGAATAAGAGCAAACGGACAATTTAGAATAAAACAACGGGGTGAGGGCAATGGAAACACGATCGACTAAAGGCCAAGGGGTCTCCGGGACCTGAGAGGCCCAGGCGAGGGCGCGGGGAATACGAAAGAACAAAGGCCGGCGCACTGGCAATACAAGGAGGAAAGGTCGACCGGACCCGAAGGACGACACAAGGGTTAATATAACACATGGTGAATTACAACCATTAGCTATATCCATTATTACAGCTAGCTACGTGACCTCGAGAGAACAGTCATGTGAGTGGGCGGGCGCAGTCCCGCGGGTCTGCTCACGTCCATTATGGACGTTCATTATGCCTAATTTAATAATTCTGGATTCGCTATTAGTGAATGTTAAAAATGTTAAAAACGTGACGTTTTAAACAAAGAACCTTTAAGTGTTCGGACTGGTAAGTTTATATTCCCCTGAAACAAATTATCCGCTGAAATATAGACGTTTCTTTCGCCATGCAAAGTCTATGTGAAAAGTCTTTCTTGGCCATGGTGTGCAGTACCACCCCTAACCGCTAAGCCCATGGTGGCTTTTAGACATGGAGCTCTTCCTGGGGGCTTGGTATGTACGGCCAAAAGATTTATGAAACTGTGTGTACGCACATAAGCAATGTTCCCTTTATAAATCAGAGATTACCTACAAGTGTGCTTACGTGGATCAGCCTCTTATCCCGCCCTGTACACGTCTATTTTTAACCATAAATAGTCAATGCAAAGCACCTCATGAATGCTGATAAGTATGTTAATGACCCTGGCAGTAGTTACACCGAATCATGACGGAGACAAAGCAAAAAACTTTTCAGACGTTCAGGAATTGCTGCAAATTGAATTAGAATTTCGGCCTGTTCTTGCAACGTGTAGGGAAACCTGATCTATAACTACATGTATTAATAATATGTCCAAAACGGCATTACGGCACTCGGGGACAGCTACGATATACCAGACATAGGCTATATAATACGATTTAACAGAATTATATATTATATCTTTAGTGATAAAGTTGAAGATTATATATAATATTTATTAAAAAAACACTTAGCTGTCTGCCATTTCTCTCTGGAAACAGCTGGTTTCTCTCAGAGTTGTGAGGACCTGTATTTGGACCGGGATTGCACGGTTCCGGTGCGTTGCCCTCTCTACTGGACCCAATTCAGTACATAGATCCAAGAGTTCAGCTTTAGGGAATTTAAATATTAGCATATTAGCATATTAGCCAGTCATTGCAGTGGTCCCTGAAGCCTTTTTCTCCAGATTCTTCCATTGGGGTTTAGTCCTCCTGCAGGGCCAGCAGTTTGTTTACAACAATTTGTGATTGTAGACACCTTGCCAAAATCACAGCATCAACTATTGGTATTCCTCCCCCCCCTCCCCGAGATACAATCAGAAGACAAAAGAAAGTGTAATAGGCAAACACACTTTTCTTCATGCAGGTTTAGTCACAAACAGTATTAAAGTTCAGACTGATAACAAGGACATCAAGTGTAACGATTGCGCGAGAGTTTAACGGCTGTATTTTCAGACTTTGACATTTGATAATAGCACAGTATTAAAGACAGATATTTAGTCATTTCCACTGTGTTCTGTAGTTATCTAATGGTAGCGTATTTGATTATATCCTGTATTCCATGCAGTCAGGCCATCTCCTCCTCCTGCGCTCCGTAGCGGACAATGTGACGGTGAGACAGCGCAGATTAAATATTAAGAACACATTTTTAGTTAAGATTTGAGTTGGAGGTGTTTATGGAACAGTTATCCCTCTGTACAATCCCAAATAACACTGCTGGATTTAATCTTCATGATGTGGATGATATGGAGTGAAAAAATGTGCGTGAGGCATCAATACTTGAAAATATTACGAGTAATCTTTATTCCCATTTACTTTCTGCAGTGTGACTTCAGTTCACCACCTCACCATCTGCGTCGCCAATTCCTATTTAGTCTCCAAAATGTGCGTACGCATGGTTCAGAGTTTGCGTGGAGGACCGCACATTCTCCTGTCAAATTTGTTTTCTATAAATCACAACCTTTGAATGGGAAGTGGCGTACGCACATTTTAAGCCCCATTTTGTGCATACGCCACGTTTATGAATGAGACCCCAGGTGTTTTCTTGCACGTCTGTGTGTGGTTTGGAGATTTTTTCAACATTTCCGACCACAAAAATACTAGAAAACGGTTTATAATAGGTAATTTACGCAAAAAACGGAAATACGTCAAGGAAACGTAAACCCAGTTCCAGTGTATTCTTTGTTGATGGAGAAATGGCAGCTAGAGTGTTTTTGGTCAGGGTACTAAAGTATAATCCGTTTTTTGTTTTAAACCAAAAACAAAAAAACGAAAATATGAACTCTGTTTTCCCGTTTTTCCAATGTCCATACAAATGAAAAAATGAACTGGAAAACTGCTCGTTTTTCAACTGTTGTTTTCTTGTATTTCATGTTTCCTTTTCAACACAACAGCGAGAATACGGGCTCATTTTTTTGTAATGTGCATAAATAATCACTGAAAATCCAACGGAACACAGGTCTTGTTTTTGTTTTGTATGGGCTTCTGTGTTGAAGATCAAAAGTGGCTCATATCAATGCGGCTCTGGACTGGAAGTAACATTAACGTGTCAAAATAAAAGTACGAGAACTGTAATAACTCCCAGAAGAACAAAATACTTTAGCTGTTGCCTGTAGCTTGTCAGATTAGGCTAAAACTAATTATTTAGGGTTATATAAAGTATTTAATTGAGTAACATTAATTAATAGCCACAAAGGGAGTAAGAATTGATATTGTTTTAAAATAGAAATAGGATTATAATAATTTGGTAATCACATTTTAAATAATATCTGCATTCCCCTAGTATTATGTGTGGCATTATTGACTATTTTTACTCTAATCTTACACCAGCCAGTAAAAAAAAGGCCAAAAATATAAGGGCTTTTTTAAATTGCTCTGCAGAATATTGTATGTGACATGGTTGGCCACATTAGCTGCCATTGAACATGTCAATGTGATGGAGAACATAAATTAACAATGTAAAGTGGACTGGAGACTCTCATTCTGGTCTGGTCTCCTCAGGCCCTGCAGACTGGACCAGAGTTCATGGTGAGCATGGTAGACCTCCTCACTGCTGGACCTGGGCCTGGATCAGCCAGCTCGTTAGATGTTCACTGCTCATACTAAGCCCTTGAAACACTAGTTGACCAATATTGGATAATAAAATATAAAACATGATGGGTATTGTGTGGTTGCATTACAATAAGGAATGGTCAATGGTAAGCACTGTGGCCTCACAGCAACAAGGTACTGGGTTGGACCCTGCTGGCCCGGGGCCTTTCTGCATGTTCTTTCCATGTATGCATGTTTTCTCCAGGTGCTCTGGTTTCCCTCTCCACTAAAAGAAAACATGTTGGCCTGCCTTTCACTTAATTGTAAGTCACTTTGGATAAAAGCGGCAGCTAAATGACATGTCATTTAATGGAATGGAATGGAATGAACAAGTGAACTAAAGCACATACGGCTCAGAACATAACACCAAAACAACATAAAACTCAAAGAACTAAAGAACTAATAACAATGTGCTGCTGTGTGCTTGTGTGCATGTGTGTGTTGTAAATAATATAATTGGTACCAGTCTTGACTTTGCAATGTATTATTTGTGTGATCAAGATAACTGACATCTCCTGGTAAGCAATATAAATAGTTACTGCCATTGTATTGTTGGAGCAGCAGCAGATGGCACAGAATCATGCAAACGCTGAATGTTACAACCAAAAACATTTAGTCTCTCTCTCTCTCTCTCTCTCTCTCTCTCTCTCTCTCTCTCTCTCTGTCTCTCTCTCTCTCTCTCTCTCTCTCTCTCTCTCTCTCTCTCTCTCTCTCTCAGGATGAGAAGCAACATGGCAGCTTCCTCACTAACATGATGAGAGTTTTGTAATGTGGCCCAATTGTACACATTTAAAATGATTGAACTTCTTTTACACACAAGCTCAACCAAGACCAAAACAATGGATTTTTACTGACCAATTAGCAAATGCTTTCACACTGTAAGTCAGAACAGATAACTTCATGTTCTAAACCTAACGTATAGGCTAAAGTCACAGTGAACAGCTGTTCATATTGTAAATTGAAACACAAATAAATCCCCTGCATTTTATTCCATTGCTACTGAGAAACAGCTGATTGAAGCTATGCAAATAGATCAATCACAGCTGATTCCCCTCTAGGAAACACATTCAGGTGTTGAAGTTCTTTCAATCACATGACCGTATGTTACTGTAGTACATACAGTAAACCATATGTTACTGTAGTACATACTGTATGTAGTACATACAGTAACAGAGGACCTATTTGGGCTGATTTCATGTGGAAAAGGAACAATAAAGATGAACGCAAAGAAAGTAAGAAAAATGCCTACACGAGGGAGAGGAAGATGAGTACCAGGACGATTCTGTCTCTGTCTTCTTTTTTTCATTACATTACATGTCATTTAGCTGATGCTTTTATCCAAAGAGACTTAGAATTGCTACATATGTCAGAGGTCGCACGCCTCTGGAGAAATTAGGGGTTATTTAAGTGTCTTGCTCAGGGACACATTGGTTGATGTATCACAGTGGGAATCGAACCCAGTTCTTCCACACCAAAGGCATGCGTCATACATGAAGGTGTTATAAGGACAAGTTTACAAAGCTGTAGCTTTGAAGGTGTGTGTGTGTGTGTGTGTGTGTGTGTGTGTGTGTGTGTGTGTGTGTGTGTGTGTGTGTGTGTGTGTGTGTGTGTGTGTGTGTGTGTGTGTGTGTGTGTGTGTGTGTGTGTGTGCGCATGCACATACTTGCACGTGTGTCCGTGTGTGTGGCGGGTTGAATGTGTGTATGCGGGTGTTTGTGTGTCTGGGCATGTCCGTGCATGTGTGTGTGTTTATCTTCTGTAAAGCACAATAGTGCCCTATTGCACTGTCAGTGGTCAAAATTCACCTGGGAAGACCATACATGCTATAAAATTGAATAAAACACCCAAAATTCTATGAAAGTTGTGAATATGAATTTTACTTGCAAAGAGCATGGAACGGAACAATGCATGTTATTTTTGGTTAATTTGGTTGAAAGAAACCCATATTTCTTATAAGAAACTTTGAAAACACGACACATTTAACCCGAAGACAACACAAGGGTTAGATGTCTTTTTACTTTACTTTTTTATTAAATACTTTATATAACCGTAAATAATTAATTCTAGCCTAATCTGACAAGCTACAGGCAACAGCTAAAGTATCTCGTTCCTCTGGCAGTTATTACAGTTCTTGTACTTTTATTTTGACACGCTAATGTTACTTCCGGTTCAGCGCCGCATAGATATGAACCACTTTTGATCTTCAACACATAAGCCCATACAAAACAAGAACGAGATCTGTGTTCCGTCGGATTTTCAGTGATTATGCACATTACAAAAAAATGAGCCCGTATTCTCGTTGTTGGGTTGAAACGGAAACATGAAAAACAAGAAAACTACAGTTGAAAAACGAGCAGTTTTCCAGTTCATTTTTTCATTTGTATGGACATTGGAAAAACGGGAAAACGGAGCTCATATTTTCGTTTTTTCGTTTTTGGTTTGAAACAAAAAACAAAATATCGACCCGTTTTTTCATTTTTGGTTTAAAACAAAAAACGGATTATACTTTAGTACCCTGACCGTTTTCGACTAGCCTGACTTGTCTTCCGAAGTTCACCAGCGCCGATGTGGTGAAGAGTGTGGACCACATTGGATACGATGGTATCTCCACACTGTGGAGATACATTCATCCACTAAGGGGAACAAACTGGACAAGGGATATGAATTCTTCCACGAAGAGTTTATCCACAATTACCAAGGTAAGTAAAGATGAAATTGCTATAGCTAGCTTTAGCTTTAGCCATATCACCGGTTATAACTCTGTTAACGTTAACTATAAAGTAAGTAATGGTAAATCTTATTTGTTGTGAATTTGTAGTATAAGGTATAACACATCGCAGTGAAGATGTCGTGTGTATGTTTAAGTGAGATGTCATGAGATAACGTAACAACCAGTAATTTTGTGAAGCTGTACTAGGTAAATGTGAAATGTTACTGACATTGTGTTGTGACTTGACATTAACGTTACGAAGTGAAGTTGTGTATTTCTATGTGAGATAACACGTAATGTTTTCTTGTTGCATGCGGTTATAGTATCAAATATACTCCAAGGACAGGTTGTAGTGAGAGGTAGATGCTTCAGGTGTTATGGGTTTGGTGTTTTTTGTCTTATTTGTCTTATTTTGGTAGTCTGTTATTCTGTTTTGTATTTTGTACTATTTCCTGTTTTATTTTGAATTTTGTTTTCTCCCTAGTCTTGTCTAGTTTTACTTGCTGTCTGTTGTTTTTTCCCGCCTGTTTGAATGTCTGATGTCTTTCAGCTGTTCCCCAGCCCTAGTGTCACCTGTTCCCTGATTGCCCTGTGTATTTAGCAGAGCAGACCAGGTCGAGGATGTGTCCTTTTTCATGGGTGGGGAATGTGACATGTTGGGTGAGAGTGAAGTTGTCCAGTAAAATTCTGATGAGAGTTTGCACGTGGGGGAGTCCATGTGGATGTTTAAGTCACAGAGTAGCAGCAGACCTGGAGGGAGAGATGAGGCTAGTTTGAGGAGTTCAGTAAAATCAGAGAGGAAGGAGGGATTTGGTTTAGGTGGCTGGTAAATGAGGATGACTGTCATGCAGGAAAGAGCTTTGAAGGTGAGAAATTCAAACGATGATAACAGTTCTATGATCCGGAAGTTCTGATTGAAAATAATGGCGAGGCCACCTCCACGCCGAGGGGCGGGATTTGCAGATGTAGTTGTAGCCAGGGGGGGATGCTTGGTTGAGGGAGAAGAAGTCATTGGTTTGTTGCCAGGTTTCATTGAGCTGAAGGAAGTCCAGAGTGTCGAGGATTAGTTCATGGAGGACGGGTTTTATTGTTGAGCGATCGGGTGTTGAGGAGGGCAAAGTTGGCATGGTGAGATGGTGGTGGGATGGGGGCAGGCTGGAGAGATCTGAGGTCGACCCGGTTAGCAGTGCGTGTGGTCGGTGGGGAGGGGGGGTTTTGCAGTTGAGGTGGGACAGTAAGTGGATTTGCAAATGAGTGGACAGTAGGTGTGTGTGTGAAGGGCAGATAGCACTGCAGTCCAGTCCGGGTTTTTCTGTGCAGCCTGGGGATGACACAATATGGTATATAGTCGGGGACCCAAGGTCTAAAAAATGGGTTGAACCTGACATGGTCTGCCATACTTTTTATTTGTGTTTTTTCTGTTAACTTTGACCCTAAGAACCAATAATTGGAGGGTCTGCTCTGCCGGAAATATTGCGAAAAAAAATTGTGACCACTTTAGTGTATGCACCCTTTATTTTTTATCAGAAAAATGTGAAAAATGTTTTTTCCTCAAATCCTCAGTGGGTTGGGTAGGCTGTCAATAAATGCATTCCAGATACACAGAACACATGTGCTGACAACATCCACTGCAAAAATAACTCTTAAAACACATTTCTACATGATTTTGCATCAATTTAATGCAAAAAAAATAAGCGTTTTCTCACTTTTCCCCAATATTTTCATCTTTACTTCATTGGCAATCAACTTTTCCCCCAAGTTATGACATCAGTCAATATGCCTTTCTTCTCACCAAACAGTATACTCATTCCACAGAAGAAATTATAAAAATCCAACCAAAATCAATGGATCTGTGATGATTTCACTAGCCTACTAGTTGGCGATCAACAGGCTCAGAACTTTAGTTTGGAACAACCAACCAACAGTTACCAATGGACTTCGAAGCTGTTCATCATTGTCTGTGGTAAGTGACAGTGACTTTAGCGTTTTGGGAAAATAATGGTAATATAACTGAAAGGACCACGCTAGTCTTCAAACAAGTATATTTCTGATGATTCATCATCCCAAACGTATTCCTATAGCAACAGCATTCATTCCCTACTAGTTTACTTAGCAAGCTGTAGCCGTTTTAGCTAATTTCGGTGGTTTCTTTAAACGACCATAACTCCTCACAGGAATGGGGTAGAGACTTACTTTTTTTTTTAAATGCTCAGAATCTTATGATCTAGGAGAGGTGTCCGATATGTTCATTTTGCTTCGACTGGAAGTTGAGAAATTGTGAAAATTTCAACTAGATTTACTAGGTAAAGAAATAGATATGAGAATAAATGCTGCTACAGGGATACGTTTGGAGTGAGGAATCATTAGAAATACACTTGTATGAAGGCTGGTGTGTGGTCCTTGAAGTGTTTTTCATGTCAGACAGATAGTAGGCGAGTAAGGATAACTAAAGGCTGCACTAAACATTAGCTGCCGTTCGCAATTAGCTACATGGCCAGTTGTTACGTTCAGGTTTAGAAAAATGATATGTAGCTATATAAGAATAAGTATGTAGGTGCTGAGGAGAATGGATGTAAGACCTGAAGCTGCAACTTCATACTTCCCTGCCAGAGCTTCTGTGATGGCATGAACAGGCAGGAAGATATCCATCGTCTTCACCCATAGCTCCTGCAGCCCATCCATGTGTGTGATGTAGGCTAGTACATGCACATCATGATCACATCTGTGTCTGTCGCAACCACTACAGCTTGTTTGTGGTGCAGAATTTGTACTGAGTATGCAATGCGAGCAAATATCCTGGTATCTGCCTCCTCATGTTTCTCACAGGAAAGTTCTGGAAGCTCAACCTGACAATCCGCTGACAAGAGGACAGTGCGACCGGGATCACAAAAGATTCCACCAAGAATAAGTGTGCATCCTGCAGGAAGTGACTTGTCCTGAGCTGCCCATGCTTCCCCCATGGAGTCCAACAGATTAGCTTTATTCAGTGGATTGTGAATGAAGCCTTTCCATTCATGTATAGGGAGAGTATCATGTGGCTTGTACTCCTTCATTTTGCTGGGGCAGGTCTTCATCCTCTTCTCTCGTTCCTCACCTTTCAGACTTTCAGCAGGGGAGACATATCAATCACCAACAAAGTGGATGCAGTCACACTTGTCTGGGAGGATTCCAAGGAGCTGCCTCAGGTACTTTCCTTTCAGTTCATGGAAGGTGCTGCTCCCAAGATGTTGGTAACGTTGAATGAATGCCATGGCATCTACTACCATCACAACAGGCTTGTCAGACGGTGGTAGTTTGCTTTACGCATTGCATAACTTTGGTCAAGGGATAGATCTCGCTCAAACAGGGAGGCTTGGCAACTTGTCCATTCATGGCCAAAAACTTCCACCTTCCTGTCTTCCTATAAGTCCTGAACAAAGTACAGGTTCCGCACAACTGCACTCTCCTCCTCATAGACCTTTTTGGCTTTGAATGCCATGGACATTGACTTCTTTGGCTTTGCTGCGAAGGTTCAAAGTTTAATTTGGCCTACTTTCTTACTGTCTGTTCTTCTTTCTACAGCCAGTGCCTCCAGTCCTTTTTCACGAGCACAGATCAAGTCAGCAGATGTGGCTTTGTGGCCTGTTGAAATGTTGATCAGCTCCTGTTCTTCACGTGAAAGGATTGATCATCTGGTTGTTGATGACATCTGTTGTTTTCCTTACACCTTCTGCCTCCTTTGCACCTTGGCTGTCCTTGTCATTGTGGTGTTTGGTGTCATCCGCATCCAGGTGTGCCATAGCCTTTGTCTGCTCTGACACAACTGTCAGAACTGGAAGAGCTTTCAAGTATTTATCCATGGCCGCTGGCTGCTGACTGATGCCAGTGAAGAGTTTTGTCTTGGCATCACAGTTGTAGGTTTTTTCAATTGCCATGTTTGTCCAGACACCATTGAACCGTCCTTCTGTTTGACGTACAGTGAACTTCCCATCCTTGAATTCTCTATAGATATTTGGAGCCAGTGTAGGCAAGCTTCTCATAGCTTGTAGGTATTGGGGCAGGCAGGATACGTACTTGTAGTGGCCAGCAGCTACAAAGTATGGTAACATCTTTTCCACTTCAGCCAGGTGTTCCTCCCACAGACCTGCACGCTTAGCATGGATGAACCGTCTAAGAATCATCACCATATCCATGTACATTAGCCATAGCTTTGTGGTAGGTAAGGTATGTGCTTCATCAAACACTCCCATCAAACATGACAGCTTTTTCAGTTGGTCAGTTGCATCAGCACACACAGAAGTTGCCTTCTCTACATCCTCTTCTGACAGGGCATCTAGGAGTAGCTGGACATTGTTGCTAAGCACACACATGTACTCCAGGTCCTTCTCTTCATCGACCAACCATCTGGCAAATGCTTCCCAGTGAAGGCCAAACATGGCTGCATACATCATAGTGTGGGCGTGCAGCATTGCATAGTAGTCTTTCCCACTGATGATTTTGTTTGCTGCTCCACGGAGACAAACATCAGCTTCGACCATGATGTCTTCAATTCCAGTTGACTGCATCAAATGCCCAATGGCTCCAAGGAAATTCTGAGCAATATGGAAGCCACCCATGTGCAAGGTAAGTTTGGCATACTTCTTTTTGTTCTTCTTTTGCAGACTCAGAACCACCTCATAGATTGCTTGGTCACATGTGATGATACTCTTGACCATGCTTTCTCGACACATCAATGCAGTACTGAACAGACTGTTTATCCACATCTGGGTTTGTTGGTGACTTGGGGAAGAAGGGACCATAGCTAATCACAGTTGCAGGGGTGGTATCTGGGATGAGAAATGCTTGGAATGAACTCCATGTTGGAGCAGCGCAACTTGGTTTCAGGTCCTCCATTACTACAGTAGGGCAGCTATGCACCAAATGTCAGAGGATGCTCAGGTGGTTAAGAGGTTCTGCTAGACACATAGGAAGCTTAGGCTCTGTTTCAACTCCAACCAGGGAGTGACTCTTTTGACGATCTTAGACTGAGGTGGCTTTTCTTGGTTTGAAAAGGCTGAGAAGATTCCAGGGCTAGTTGGCGGGTTTTCAGTAGAGGTAAACTAACCGTTGGTGTGGGGTCTTCATCTGGATTCTTGTACTGGAATATGACTTGTGTTGTGCCATGCAGCAGGGCTCGACATAAGCCATGGCCCGATGGCCCGGGGCCAGTAAAAGAGTATGTCGGGCTAGTTGATTGGCCAGTTACTGGCCCGCACGGGCCAGTGACAGTGTCTCCGTCTGCTTCAGCAAACGTCATACTGAGTGGCGCGAAGCTTGTGAATGTTAACTAACATTTCACATTTTCACCTCACGTAATTTATAACGTTAGTTAAAATGTCAAAGAACTATGAAGCTAATGTGAGAAAGAGGGCATTCTTAGTGGAAAACACAGCAGCTACACCTGGGTGGAGAGAGGCGATCACGGCATGTAGGCCGACGGTTTCGTTTGCCGGCAATTTCCAACAAAAGCTGACCAGCCAAACCAGCAAAATGCCATGCAGCTTCAAACACAATTCATTTGATACAAGCGTTGCATTTTAGAAGATAGACGGATTGTGAACAGCGATGTCCGCGCTGCGCACGCACACACTCTCACACACACACACACTCACACACGGCAGAGCCGAGGTGTGCGCGTTACTTCACGCAGCACATAACTGACTGGAAACGATACCGAGGATTATTTAGCCTACTGCCACTGGCGCAGATGAACTAACGCTACAGTCGTTACTGTAAGTAGCTTACAATAAAACCTCCATGATTAAAAAGTCAATACTTATCAATACCCACCTACCTGTTCTACAGGTATCAACATGTTTCAGTCTGCTCTGTCTGCGCTGTCCACTCACTGTGCAAACACAGCTCTACTCTGCTATTAGCGACTTTTTACAAACAAGCTAAAATGAAAAATGTCGGTTTGTAGTCTAACTGTTTATCTTGAACTTTGGACAAACTCTTGTAAACTTAGCTGCTGTCTTAACGAACCGTCCTCTCCGCTGGAGCAGTAACCTGTGGATGTATTATAAGACCAAAACATATACATGTGGCTACTTAATATGCACGTGAATTACGTGATCGTTACGTCCGCGTTCTTCATTCTTGATTATGTTGCCGGTTGTATTCTTTTGCAACAGCATTGTCTTATTTCAAATAAGGCATACATGATGAATGCTAGCCTGCTTATCAGTCCATTCATCATTAAAGCTGCTGTTTTCACTTCAGGCTCTCTGACTGTGACATGTTTACCCAGAGATGGGAAAAGTACTCACTTCTCATACTTAAGTAGAAGTACAGATACTTGTGTTAAAAAATACTCTGGTAAAAGTAGAAGTACTGATTTAACTTATTTACTCAAGTAAAAGTAACAAAGTACAGGCTTGGAAATGTACTTAAAGTATAAAAGTAAAAGTAGCCTTGCGAATAACAACCATTTTTTATGCAAAGCTACCTGGACCACAAATGTAACTAGAGAGCAAGCTGAGAAACTTCAGTAGCCATGGAGCAAAGGCTCTTTATGTATATATGCCATTGTCTACATTTTAAATGGATGTCTGCCAAAAGGCCTAAAACATCCCATAATGATTATTGTGACAGAGACTGGGACTCCAGGTTAATACGATTCTGACTGAGTAGCAAGATATGAATTCAGTTGTGATTCTGTAATAATTCACAGATCCAGTTCCATTTTTAATCAACATTTAAAGGAATCTACATGTAAGTTCTGCAGCCTCCCAGCCTCATACTCGCCTGTCCCAGAGCGACACCCCAGACAGTCGGTACTGTGACGTTTCTGAATACGAACTGTACACGGGCAACAGACGTTTAAGTATTGATGGCGTTTATTTAAAGTCCTGGAAAAACAACACTTAGAGTTGAGAAAAGATCTCCTGACCTTTTGAGAAACGCAACCGAACCTGAACGCAACAGGACATCACATCACACAAATAAGCCGTTTAACCGACACCCCCCCACTGCCACACAAAACCATGACTAATAATTAAAAGGGCCTACATTTACTCAAAAGTATTTAATAAACTGTTTACAAACTTCAACACCATGGCTAACAAATGCATAAAAAGCAGACGGAAGGAGAAAAAAGCTCCACTGTTTCTATTTTAGTTAATTATCTGACCATTGCTAACTAACATTACCATATAGTCATTTAATTGTGTAAAGCAATGCATATTTAAGATTTAAGAATGTACTCTAATGTTGCATAGTCATTGACCTTATGAAGGCCAGGAGTTCTCACTGTCTCTCTCATCATCTGAAACAAGGACATATAAACATAGTATTCTGTTTACTGCTGTACACACACACAGACACACAGCACACACACAGGCGCGCACACACACGCACGTACACACACACGCGCGCGCGCGCACACGCACGCACGCGGTATCATATAAGCTAGGCTACTCTCACTTACCAGGTAACAGTAGCCGGCTAACGTTGGTGGCAGCTGCAGTATCACCCGACGTGGCAGCAGCTTCAGGGACAGACTTTAGAAAACACTGACGTAGTGTTATTTAGGTCTGTTTAGTAACGTTTCATATCTCTCGTTACTTATAAAACTTAGTTCAAACTCTAGGTAACTAACTAGTTGCGAGAAAGGAAAGACCGCGCAAAGAATGCAACTTGTTGCTTAGTAACGTTAAGTGACCTCACGTCAGATCCAGGGCCACGGAAGCCCCGAAGGTCCAAATCTCAGAGCTTCCCAACACAGACGGGGTGAATTTATGAATGAAAATGAGAACGTTCTGTCACAAACAATGTTGTTACGTATCATCGCGCTTTTGTAAGTGGGTAAGTAACGAGCCACTTTTGTAAAACGTAAGGAGTAGAAAGTACCAGTATTTGTGTTAAAAATGTAAGGAGTAAAAGTAAAAAGTCGGCACAAAAATAAATAGTAAAGTAAAGTAAAAATACCTGAAAAATCTACTTAAGTACAGTAACAAAGTATTTGTACTTCGTTACTTCCCATCTCTGTGTTTACCTGACAACAGCCTTTCTTTCTGCAAACATTTTCCACCAATCAGGACACTGTATACTACAACAACGTTTCAGTAATCAAAGACTTTAATCATCACTCAGTGAACTGCCCTCTAATCTGGGAACTTTTTCTAGTTAAGTAGCCTATCTAGTTATCGTTATGGATTTTCCATGTTTTTTTTAGGAGTCTTCTTACACTAATACATGTAAAAAAATATAGCATTAATTTAGTAAGAAAGTGAAATATCAAACAAGAATAGGCTTATTAGGTATAAATACATTTTATTTTTTTTATTTGAAAGTCCGGCCAGAGTGTCAACTTAAAAAAATTCTGGCCCTTGGAAAAATGTAGTTGATGACCCTGGTCTAGCTTTACTGCTAATGGCACAACATACAGTGACAGTGGCTAGCTGGGTTATAACCATTTTCTGAAGCTTCATGGTAGGTGCGGCGTATATTTTCCTGCTTTTTTGTCCTTTGCCAATCACACCTACGATATTTCTTTCAGGGCCAGTAAAAATTTAGAAGGGGCCAGCAAAACTCTGATCTACTGGCCCCGGGGGCCAGTGGGGATTTTTTTTTATGTTGAGCCCTGCATGCAGTATCCGTCCATCCTTTGTGTACTCTTGGAAGTTAGGGTTATCAAATGCAAACTGTGTGAATCGTCCAACCTTCACGTACGTTGGTATGAAGGCACCATCCCTAGTTGTCTGCTCTTCAACTGCCATTGCCATTGTTGTAATATATCTCTGTGCTTCATTGTAGCTGATGCTGTTCCCAAATCTATTTAGGAGTGACACAGTTAACTTGGTTCTGGTTTCCTTAAGGATGTGCAAAGCTGTCCCAACGTGTTTCGTTGTTGGGATCTTGGCAACTGCTTAGCAGACATCCTGGGCAAGGTTGAGAACTTGTTCTTGCTGCTTAGGACTGACTTTCACCCGGCCGTTTTCACCTAACTCTGGAGATGCATCTGTTATCATCCATGCCAGGTGGTTATACAGGTTAGAGCTCACTCTTCGGGATGCCTCCAGGTATGATATCTCTAGTTGCAGTGACGGGTCTTCAGTCAAACTTCCAGGCATCTGGTGACTTCCACTGGCTTGAGCCATTCTTGCTTCTCTTGCTTCCTTCAGGGCCTGCTTACGCTGGTCCTGGAGCTCCACTGAATAAAGCTAACCTGTTGAACTCCATGGGGGAAACATGGGCAGCTCAGGACAAGTCACTTCCTGCAGGATGCACACTTATTCTTGGTGGAATCTTTTGTGATCCCGGTCGCACTGTCCTCTTGTCAGCGGATTGTCAGGTTGAGCTTCCAGAACTTTCCTGTGAGAAACATGAGGAGGCAGATACCAGGATGTTTGCTCACATTGCATACTCACTACAAATTCTGCACCACAAACAAGCTGTAGTGGTTGCGACAGACACAGATGTGATCATGATGTGCATGTACTACATCACACACATGGATGGGCTGCAGGAGCTATGGGTGAAGACGATGGATATCTTCCTGCCTGTTCATGCCATCACAGAAGCTCTGGCAGGGAAGTATGAAGTTGCAGCTTCAGGTCTTACATCCATTCTCCTCAGCACCTACATACTCATTCTTATATAGCTACATATCATTTTTCTAAACCTGAACGTAACAACTGGCCATGTAGCTAATTGCGAACGGCAGCTAATGTTTAGTGCAGCCTTTAGTTATCCTTACTCGCCTACTATCTGTCTGACATGAAAAACACTTCAAGGACCACACACCAGCCTTCATACAAGTGTATTTCTAATGATTCCTCACTCCAAACGTATCCCTGTAGCAGCATTTATTCTCATATCTATTTCTTTACCTAGTAAATCTAGTTGAAATTTTCACAATTTCTCAACTTCCAGTCGAAGCAAAATGGACATATCGGACACCTCTCCTAGATCATAAGATTCTGAGCATTTAAAAAAAAAAGTAAGTCTCTACCCCATTCCTGTGAGGAGTTATGGTCGTTTAAAGAAACCACCGAAATTAGCTAAAACGGCTACAGCTTGCTAAGTAAACTAGTAGGGAATGAATGCTGTTGCTATAGGAATACGTTTGGGATGATGAATCATCAGAAATATACTTGTTTGAAGACTAGCGTGGTCCTTTCAGTTATATTACCATTATTTTCCCAAAACGCTAAAGTCACTGTCACTTACCACAGACAATGATGAACAGCTTCGAAGTCCATTGGTAACTGTTGGTTGGTTGTTCCAAACTAAAGTTCTGAGCCTGTTGATCGCCAACTAGTAGGCTAGTGAAATCATCACAGATCCATTGATTTTTGTTGGATTTTTATAATTTCTTCTGTGGAATGAGTATACTGTTTGGTGAAAAGAAAGGCATATTGACTGATGTCATAACTTGGGGGAAAAGTTGATTGCCAATGAAGTAAAGATGAAAATATTGGGGAAAAGTGAGAAAACGCCTATTTATTTGCATTAAATTGATGCAAAATCATGTAGAAATGTGTTTTAAGAGTTATTTTTGCAGTGGATGTTGTCAGCACATGTGTTCTGTGTATCATCTGGAATGCATTTATTGACAGCCTACCCAACCCACTGAGGATTTGAGGAAAAACAATTTTTTTCACATTTTTCTGATAAAAAATAAAGGGTGCATACACTAAAGTGGTCACAATTTTTTTTCGCGATATTTCCGGCAGAGCAGACCCTCCAATTATTGGTTCTTAGGGTCAAAGTTAACAGAAAAAACACAAATAAAAAGTATGGCAGACCATGTCAGGTTCAACCCATTTTTTAGACCTTGGGTCCCCGACTAATAAGGTAATTTTACGTTTTTACACCTTTTTATAACAAGGGACACTTGCTCTGGCTGTTATTGAGGGTGAGAGGCTGATCTCTGATAGACCTCTGACATAGGAAAAACAGAGATACACATTAGAAAAAGGAGAAATCACCTGGAGTCACGTTAGTTACCACCAGCTGGCCCAGCAGCCTTGCCTGGATGATGGCAGGTGTTAAGAGCTCGTGCTAAAACGCGAGGCGCGCAGGGCGCATTAGCAGCCCGCAAAACGCTTACTGTCTATAGAAAACAAGTGAAAAAAATGCCTCTTTCGCTGCAAAAGCCTCCCTCTGTCTATTCACTACTTTATACTGAACTCTATGACCTCACCTTGGTCTATTCCGTTCATAATATCTAGCCTTGAATGTCCGTCCTGGATGATATCCCTCCTATGTTGCTCTTCCTAACATGTTTGTCCATCAGGGATGTACGGATAGAATATGTTCTATTGCTGTACAAATTGTAAAGGTCTTTGAGGCACAGATATTGGAATATACAAATCAAACTAACATTACTTGATGTAAGTCTCTCTTAGACCACGTTTGCAGTGAGGCTTAAAAGACTAAGTGCTTTTGCAGATAACTGACAGCTAAGCAAATGATACTGACTGTAAAAAAAATCTCCTGGCAGAAAATTACCAGGAATTTATCCGTTATTTCACGGACACTTCTGTTAATCCTAAAACAGATAATTCCGTAGATTTACAGTATATTCTGTTTATTCACAGACACTTTTGTTATACCTAAAACGGATAATTCTGTAGATTTACAGTATATTCTCTGTTCATTCACAGACACTTCTGTTAATCTTAGAACAGATAATGTAATCTAATACAGCAACATGATCAAATACAATCACCACAACATATATAAATTGCACGTTTATTTTTTATGCCATGAAGGATATGCATAAAAGTTGGAACGGCTACATTTTTAAATGTAAAGTTTTTTTACAAATAATTTTGTTATTATATACAACCCCAAATCAGAAAAAGTTGGGACAGTATGGAAAACACAAATAAAAAAAGAAAGTAGTGATTTCTAAATGAACTTTGACTTGTATTTCATTGCAGACAATACAACAGCACATAATTTAATGTGTTCCTAATGATTTTTATTGTTTTTTTTTTCCAAAAAAACTAAATTCCTATTTTGGTTCTTGCAACACATTTAAAAAAGTTGGAACAGTAAAGCATTTACAACTTTGTAATGTTGCCATTCCTTTTCACAACACTTAAGGCGAGACACTACAGGTGAATAGGGTAAAAAATGTAACTTACAGATATCACTATAAAACTTTACCAGTTGATTACTCACATGAATATGAGAATAAAATGTATTGCAAGTTTTCTGTAATGTTATGTTTAAATATGATAATCAGGCTATATCTAATTACATATGCGCTAATTTGCATATATTTTGAAGTGACGAATTTGACCATTGAAAAAAACAAGGTTCAAAATTATTATTGCATTTTGTTTACATATGCAAAGACATTTACAAAGGGGATTATGAATATCTCCTTTTGTCACCCAGTAAATCAGAAAATACTTCCAATTGCCTTAAAAAATGGATTTTTACCCTATTTTTAGGCATAAAATGTCATATAAATCAGGCCAATAATGACATATCAACAAATCCCTTCGTGTATGTAGGTGCTACAGAAGTGGAAAATTGTCACCAGAAGTGTGAGAAAAAACTAATTTTGAAAAAACGGCCTTTAAAGATTTTTATGGCAAAAGTCCACTAATTTCTATCGAAAGCCATGAATTACAGATAAAATATGCTTTAGGTCCAAGTAAGATCCTGTTGTGGAAGTTATCTCGGTTCAACACGGTGTAAGTAAATAAAAGGTTTAAAGCTTGTAGTGAAACAAATGAAGACCATTGAGCAGAAATCAAAGTCTGGTTATTGAGTGTTTATTCTCATTGATCAATGGAGAAACGCTGTAACACATCCACCTCGGTGGCTATGCAAGAGCGCTCTGAGTCTTTAACTCACAGAAAACCAACATATAGAGAATCAAAACAAATGGTGACAGCTTTCCTTCCCCCCCCCCCTCCCCCCCTCATGGATCTTACAAAGACCCAGTTACACAAACAAAAAGCAAAGAGTCATGTCATGCCTTTTGGCCAAGTTAAAACCCAAGTCATAACACCTTTCCTTGTATCAGCTGCCGGGGAATAGAAAACTGTTTTAGAGACACTGTAGGATATTGTTTACGGTGTCTAATCTAAACTTGTTCTAAACACACGTCAGTAAAGACCTTGCGAAAAAGACACTTCAGTCTTCAGTTAATCAAAGTTTATAGTTTTAGCTGTTCATCTGTTAGAAACCTTTTTCTTAAGTTAACACATACAGTAATCAGATAAATCCTAATAAAAGAATGTGCTTTAGAAGTATTTTTGCCATTACATTTCACCCTTTTGATTACAAAATAATCACATAAACAAAAATTACTTTAAAGATTAAAGCACTTGGCCATATAGCTATATATATATACATATATTACAAGTGGTGTTTGAGGAATACAAAATAAGTCCTCTGTATAAATCAGGAATAATAAAAAATACAGAATAGTCTGTAATCAGAGCTAAAGCTTAAACCCTCTGTGTGTCTGAACCTATCCATGTGTACAGGGAGTGCAAGTGTGCCCCTCCTGGTAATTGAAACCAACCTGTCATGACTCCACAACTCCTAGCATCGAGCAACACAAATATAATCATCATAAGAAAAATAAAACAGAATGAAACAAATAATGAGGATTATACGGCACCACTGTCTGTGTCACTGGAGTTATCTTTGTACTTAAGCACTTGGAATAACTCAGTAGAGTCTTCAGCAGTCTGCAAGGCCTGGTATTGGATCATACTTGTCATGAACAGAGATGAAAACATTTTCCTGATTAGTGGAATGATACAGCAAGCAATAATCAAAAAGCCAACTAAGAACGTGATCACTGGAGCTATGAATTTCACCACCCACACTTTCCAACCCCCGCCAAGTAGCCATTGTTCCCAATCCCAACCGGACGTGTCAGCCGAGACGTCGCGGGATTTGAGATCTGTCAGGAGTGAGTTGAGTTGATGAATAGTGTCAGTGATGTTACCTTCAATGTCTGGAATGTAGGTGCAGCAATGTGTACCTATGATGTGGCACAGGCCCCCTTGGGCAGCTAATATCAAATCGAGCCCGATCTGATGCTGAAGCAGCATGCTACGCATTGCTCGCAGGACTGGAGGAAATTCGTTGAACCCTGAAATTAGAGTCGCAGTCAGATTTTCGAGGCTCTCCTGAATGTGGTCGATATTGTGAGCATTATTGACCACACCCCACCATGGAAAGATCCCCGCAACAAATTTACTCCCTGGCCCCGTTACCTCTCGCTTCCGTCTAACCCCTCCGTGTGACATCGGCATGTACTGAGGATAATGGTGTGTTGTGTGTACAAGAGAAGTCATAACAGTAATGGACGGTGACAAATAGATCATGCTACATCTTCCAGCCCATAAGGGAGTCAAAATCTGATACCACTTATCTCCACAGATCCAAACATAACTCACCAGTGACCCTGCACCAGAATCATCAGGCCAGCGCATCATGTGAGTTAGGGATGTGTCTAGAGCAGAAGCATTCAGATGACCTGCTGTAGAGTGTAGACATGGACTAATGTTATATTCACCGGTCGCACATGTACAGTTTAGAGTCAGTTGGCAGCCCGCATTTGATCCCAAATAACGAGAACCTTTTCGCTGAGCTCTCTCAATGCAAAGTGCATGTTTCAGATTTTTCATTAGACTAGGATGAAATTGGCCTAAGCTGTTTGAAAGTTTACCCTCTTTTGCGGTAAGCATAGTACCATTAGGAGCGCGCACAGTACGATTTGTAAACTCAGCACAAGGTGCTGGTTGAGGGTAGGCAGAGTGAAATTGGCCCCCCTCCTCTCTAACATCTTTAAGTGCTGTTAGCGCACAGATAGCTTCCCTTAAAGTCAAAGGCTGGGGTTTTACTGGAGTCGCTTGTTTTTGTGAGTGAGGAAAAAGTGAACAAACATAACATGAGTGATTGTAACCTGAGTCACGCGTGAATTTCCTAACTAAACCTAGCCAGATATTAGTAGAAAATGCATCGTCAATATTAGCCATTACAGTGACATTTGATCTACCGTACTTATTATAGTGTGAGCGCCATAGTTCTCTGGAAGTGTCATCTGCCGAGCGCATCTCGCGGCGTTTTTCCCCCTCTGTGCTGCATGAGTGACTTCAATGTGTGTGGGTGTGGCAGTGGTATTTGGGAAAGTTTTGTTAGCAGAGGTCATTACATCAATCAATGGTTTATCATATCTTTCTAGTATCACAAATGCAACCACCACAAATGCAGTAACAAAAAATAAAAACACCACAAACTCTGAACCCCCGAATGGACGTGGAGGGTACCATTTCCGTCGTTTCCGGTCTGACTGCTCCATTTGTCGTTTTTCTCAACCACCAATTTTGTTGTGGAAACAAAAGTGGAAAGAAAATACACTCTCCTCTGAAGCCTCAGAGAAGTCAAACAGTCTGTCAGTACCTAAACTGTGTGTGTTTTTTATTGCTGAACAGAAGTGCAGAGTGAATTGTTCCTTCAGTATTCAGCGTCACTGTTGTTTCCTGCAAAAAGTTTAATCAGTGGCCATACCAGTTTGTAGGTCAATTTTTCACTCTTTGATGCAAGGTGAAGTTATCACCCTTTTCCCACGCAGTCTTCTCGTCGGTTGCTGAGAGTAGCACAGAATCGCCGTCTGTCAGGCTTGCTCTCAGTTCTCCCCCGTTGGCGACACAACGGAAAGTGTTGTCGCTTGATGTGAGTTATCGCAAACCCAGCTGTAGGTTATCGCAAACCTAGCTGTAGGTTATCGCAAACCTAGCTGCTCCTCTCCGGATCAGGAACGCTGCTCCTTTCTGGGTCAGGAACCTGCTTACAGTGTGTGGCGTGAATCCATGTGGCTCTCTCTGCTATCTTCTCTGCCGTGGGTGTCCATTCTCCTGCTGTCCTTCACTAGCACCAGGTCTCCTGGTTTGAGTTGATGCAGCGCCCATTCCACTTTCCTTGGCAAGTCTGCTAAAAACCCTGGAAACTCATGGTAGAGAGAGTGCAGAAGGAAATTGTACACAACATTTCACCTGTCCTTTTCGCACTGAGCGGTGGAGGGAAGATGTCCTAGAATTTTTAGGTGAGAAATAGGCAATGAACTAACAGAATATTGATAATTTTTTATTCAATTTGGCATTCAGTTTTACTGCAGTTCATGAGCAGTTGTAATTGTTCTTGGAAACTTAGGAAAACAGAGGAACATCATCTTTTCACAGACCGTCTGTGTAATGTGCTACTGTTTTTAGTCTAAACAAATTACCTACTGAACTTTAACTGTTACTAAAATTTACTTAAAAATCCAAATGATGTGAACACTTTATACTTTTAACATCGTATTTATGAAGCTACTATTATCCCTCCTGTTTGAGGCATGTAAAACACATGACTCAAACACTCAGAATATATAAATAATGTTTTAGTGGTTTCTATATTAACACTGTCCTGTCTTACACAGAAATACCTGTATAAAAGCAACAAAAGTTAAAACACCAATCACCAAAACAAAACGTTTTCAACATCATGTTAATAGTTTAAACAATTTTATCATATAGTAACTAACATGCAACCAAAATCTATAGTGCAGTTCTGCTGAAATCTCACTAGAGTACAATATTAAATGCTGATAGAATCTAATCTCTAAAACCCCGAATCAGTTTCAATATTGTCTTAACCAATAAGCTCAGATAAACCCAACAAAACTATGTAGTTTATCTTATTTATCATGTTTGCAACACAAGGTAATACTAATTAATAGCATAGTCACAATTTAAACTAAGCACTGGGTACTGCATTCGAAATCCAAATGTCTCCTTCCCCCACATGCACAACTCCTCCCCCATCTTATCTTTGGGTATGTGTGTGCGTGTGTGAAAGCCCCCACCTTAGCTGCTCCCTGTAAGGAAAAGAAAACAAACACTCCTCCTGTTGCATTGTAACACACATGTATTCAATGCCTGTAAGAAAATGTTGTTCCGAGCAATCCTGTCAGCCAAATAAATGGTTTTAGCAGCTAATTGACTTGTAGGTATATTGGAAAGACAGTTCAACAATGATAATACAGTAATAAACATGTTTCATGTACCAAAAAGTCCCAATTTAGTCTTACCCCAAACTATATGTCAGATCACAGTGATATCTCACTGTTTTTGACAAAAACTCCAATGTTCTCTCTATCTAAAAAAAATGTTTGTGTGCACACCGTTTATCAAAATATGGTTAAAAATGACTCCAACAGCCAATAAGGAGTTAAGAACGAGAACCCGTACGGTTACATCGATCGCTTCCTGTTTTATCGGATACTGATGTTTTTGAGGCCGGTAGTCGGAGCGCCGTTTTTGATGACCACAATTTTCCCTCAGAAGCAACGCGGTACCCTGAGGCAAAAAATTGGTGAAGCATCAATTGGAAAAAGCGTTATTTTTACCGTGGAAAAGTGTGTGTTAGGCACAGACTTCACCCAAACGGTGAACACTGCAGGCCCAAACACGCGCTGTGGCGAACGTTTTCTTCATAACAATCCGTCCAGTCAGTCAGTCTAGTTTGTCATAAAAACGTCCTGATTTAGTCTCCTGATCTGTAGGAGACAAGATGAACAAATATGAGACAGTTGAGTGAGAGAGTCTGAAAAGTTCATCAGTCAAGTTTTTAGTCATACTGCACATTTATTCTTCCAGTAGACAAGAACACTCACGCTCATTCATTAAAAATGTCATGATTTTTTTCCCAAAAAAAACTCTTCTGCTTCAGCTGTGACAAAAATGAAAACAAAAGAAGCACAGTGTGATTGTTATGGCTTCATGTGTACCTCTGTAGGCAACAACATACTTCCTCTCAGCCAGGAGGTTAACAGGCTGGCAGAGAGAAACACTTGAAATGTAAACAAAAGTGTGCATTTAGAATAATCAGTCAAAGAATGATTTTTATCAAGACGCACAACTGGAAACATGGGAACAACCCTAATACCAAAATAGACACATTAAGTGTCTGCCTATAAGTTTACAACTCATACTTTGTAGGAAGCAAAACTGAGCCTTTTTCTATTTGTTTTATGGATCCTAAAGATCAGTAATACACATAAAAAGCATAAGAGTGGTTCATTCCTTTTTTCTAGCATTTCCAGAGAGGAAAGAAAAACAACCACTAGTCTGTCAGAAAACTTTCTGATTTGTCGTTCAGTTTTACCTAAAAGAATTAGAATAAATAGAATTAGTAAACTCAATTTACCCAATAAGGAAATGAACAGTGAGCTGTACATGTCAATCCTTTTAAAACTCTAATAATTAAATTTATAACCCCATGGTGTCAAATACCAAAAATAAAGTGGGCCTACTGTAACTATACACAATTAGGCATTTCTTATAGGATCTAAAAAGATCAGTATGTTGGTTAAACCTGTCTATAACAATCTTTTTACCCTATCAATTTGTCCCTAATAGCAAACAAAAAAACTGTGTATCAGTGCGAAGCATTTCTTCATTGCATGAAGCTGTGTGTGTGTGTGTCTATGAGTGTGTCTGTGTTACCGTCCTCAATCAGCTTTGAGACTCCGTCAGTCAGCATGTTGTTCTCCCTCTGAGATGTTTGTGCTTTCTTCTTCGGGCAGTTACATACCCAATGTCCAAAGTCCTTGCAGTACCAACACTGGTCTGGGTTGTAGGGCTCATATGGCAACATATGGAGCGCGGCCTCTTTCGGGTCCGCGCTCCATATGTTGCCCACCAGCCTGTTGTTAACATGCAGACACACGCTTCAAACATGGTTTCGTCAAGTCTCTTACTTTGTTTGTTCTTTCTTTGGTCCTGTTGTTCCTTTCCACCTGATGTAGTGTGGATTGCTGTGGCGGTTCTGTCCGGTAGTCGGGTCTGAGGTTTTGGACGGCGGTGCACAGAAATATGTGTCCTCTTCGTCCTCTCTCTTTCCCAGCTCGTCCTTCCTGGTTGTATAGGACTGGAAAACTCAGAATATGGACTTCGGTTAGATTGTGGAGCTGATGAGGAGGTTATAGGTGTATGTGTGTTATAGCATTCTTTCCCTGTATCTACTTCCCGTTTCTTTCATCCATTCATTGAAACATTCACAACCCTACTTAATTTGGTTTTTCTTTCTTTCAGCTTTCTCTCTGCACCTTCCATTCTTAATTTTACATCACTAAATTAACCATTTTCTGGGGAACCATAAACCTTTTACCAATCAGGCAGACATTTCAAAACAAACTCGTCCATATTTTCTGTTCCATTCCCCCCACTATCGGCCCTGAAGGCTCTAGTGACTTTGAACCTTTGTTCCCCATCTTGAGAAAAACAAAAGTTGAAGTAGCTACTTACGTACGATTGGAACCGTCGTCCCAAAAGCTCCGTTTTATTAGTAAAACAGAGGGAAAAAACCTAGACCTGTGCGTCCCTGTGCCAAGAGGCAACGCGTCTTCTCGTTTTAAGTCGACAAACTGAGTAAAATCCTGGACAGTATCTTCCCTCTCCCTAAAACTATTAGGAGAAAAAAGAAATGTCCTGAACAGGGTCGGTCCCCAATCCCAAATATATATCTAAATATAAATATTCAGGACTAGGGCTGTTCTCTTTCGTTTAACAGGGACGGTCCCTTACTCCCAAGAACACTTAGGATCAGGGCTGATTAAACGTGTTTAGCAGTATCGCAATAGTCCCAAGAAACTTGGTTGTTCCTTTGGTTGTTACTTAGAACTAGAGCTGCTAAGAGCAGTATCGCAATAGTCCCAAGAAACTTGGTTGTTACTTAGAACTAGAGCTGCTTAGTTTTGATTAACAGGGACGGTCCCTGGTCCCACTATTACTTAGAACCAGGGCTGCTTAATCTAGTCACTCCGTTCGTGGGAAAACTTGGAAAATATGTCCGTCTTTTGCCTGAAATGCCTCCTGAAATAGTCCTTACTTTTGATTATTAAATGGTTAAATTCACCCCTTTAATAAACAAAATAAAACATAAAAAACCCAGTTTCAATTACTCAAATCCAACCCAGTCTTTGTTTTCCCTGGTCCTCAATCAATAATTATGTTTCTTTACAATTTGTTTTTAGGGTTCGTTTCAAAGATATTGAATTTCCAATTAAATCCGTTAAAATTTGATCTTACCCGTGTTGGTTGAAATTGTTTTCCGTTCGTTTGGAATGGAGTGGAACAGTCGAGAGTCTCTCCCTTCCCTGACCTCTTTCTCTCAAGAAAACCCTTTTTATGGTCGAGGTTAGAGGCAGGAGATTAATCTCCTGGTTCGCGAGACTTCAGGGCCCGGAGAGATCTCTTCTTGTGTCCATCCATCCCGGGTTTCGGCACCAAATTGTTGTGGAAGTTATCTCGGTTCAACACGGTGTAAGTAAATAAAAGGTTTAAAGCTTGTAGTGAAACAAATGAAGACCATTGAGCAGAAATCAAAGTCTGGTTATTGAGTGTTTATTCTCATTGATCAATGGAGAAACTCTGTAACACATCCACCTCGGTGGCTATGCAAGAGCGCTCTGAGTCTTTAACTCACAGAAAACCAACATATAGAGAATCAAAACAAATGGTGACAGCTTTCCTCCCCCCCCCCCCCCCCCCCCCCCCCCCCCCTCCCCCCCTCATGGATCTTACAAAGACCCAGTTACACAAACAAAAAGCAAAGAGTCATGTCATGCCTTTTGGTCAAGTTAAAACCCAAGTCATAACACCTTTCCTTGTATCAGCTGCCGGGGAATAGAAAACTGTTTTAGAGACACTGTAGGATATTGTTTACGGTGTCTAATCTAAACTTGTTCTAAACACACGTCAGTAAAGACCTTGCGAAAAAGACACTTCAGTCTTCAGTTAATCAAAGTTTATAGTTTTAGCTGTTCATCTGTTAGAAACATTTTTCTTAAGTTAACACATACAGTAATCAGATAAATCCTAATAAAAGAATGTGCTTTAGAAGTATTTTTGCCATTACAATCCATGTATCACACTGTTTAACATCCAAAACTAATTATTGCTTCATCCATCACTGATCATAACATCCAAAATACCACATCAACATGGTCGTCAACTGAACACCATTACATCACAAACTTCAAACTGACACAACACAACCATTACACAGCCTAGTCTCCCCAATTTACTTTACAGTCTACATATCCATGCCAGCACCATATGTAGGGCCCTCCATCTCCTGCTGCTGTCTTTTCACTTTTACGGCTCCGCTTTGCACTGGTGGAATGGACACTATCGACTTTTGAGACCCTAACCATGTCGTCATCCTTCATTGCATTGACAGTCTGTGCAGTCTCATGGCAGAGGCAACCTCATTACATATAGAAATAGCCATACTGGCTGCAGCCTCAACCCTGCTTTTCCCCCACACATATATGGGCATATAAGACATATGTCACTGGACATCCAGTGATACACTGGGATGATCTTCTTATGAATCATTCAAAAGACCAATATTTAGAACAATGGAGAAAGCAAACAAAGTAGACTAAATGGTTATTTGACAGATTATCTGAACACTGTCAGAGATACGAAGAAGAGACTGATCCTGACTAAACAGGCTCAGTGACCACTAACTGGGTCCGTGATGCACTTCCTCCGCCACTGGGAAAAAGTCTCTTCACTAAGAGATTTACACTTTGAAAAAATAGCCAAAAAAATAAAACTTCCCAAAGTAAATACCAGAAAATAAGCTGGTAGTTCTCCTAGGAGAAGGGACAGCAGCTCCACTGACAGCTAAATATGTATCTGCCTGACACAACCTGAGGGACTCACAACCACTTTAGGATCACAAGATTACAGATTTGTTTAGTATTGTATAGTAATTATATTAGAATAGTATATATGTGACACCTACATATTTAATATATGACATGTAGGCTATGAATTTCTGTAAACGGCTTTGAGAGAGTGAGATAGAGACCGAGAGAGAGGTGTGTTCTCATTACCTCCGCTGTCTGAAAGCTGTCTGTTTTACTAACGACAGTTTACACATAGTCGTACTATGTGATGGCGTTTCATCATCTGCTGTCTTAGTTTGTAATCCACTGTGTCTTCTTGCTAATGACAACTGTTATTGTCTTCTCTGAGATGATTTTCGACGCATTGTTTTCATTCGCAGCTACCGCGGAAGCTGTTAGAGCATGTCACTCAAAATGTACTCAAAATGTACTTTTCAGCATTAATGGTGCCATCACAGAAGTGCAAGTTACCTTTGCCAAGGGCACTGACACAACCCCATACCATGACAGACCCTGGCTTTTGGACTTGTTGCTGGTAACAGTCTGGATGATCCTTTTCTTCTTTGGTCCGGAGCACACGGCATCCATTTCTCCCAAAAAATACCTGAAATACTGAATCATCTGACCACAGTACACGTTTCCACTGTCTGATGGTCCATCCCAGATGCCTCTGAGCCCAGAGAAGTCGACGGTGCTTCTGGACACTGTTAACATAGGGCTTCCTTTTGGCACAGTACAGTTTTAACTGGCATTTGTGGCTGTAACTACGTATTGTGGTACTTGACAAAGGTTTGCCAAAGTAGTCCTGAGCCCATGTGGTGATATCGCTTATAGATGAATGACGATTCTTGATGCAGTGCCACCTGAGGGATCAGAGATCACGGTTGTTCAGCTTAGGCTTGCGCCCTTGTCCTTTACGCACTGAAATTCCTCCACATTCCTTGAATCTTTTAATTATGTTATGCACTGTTGAAGGTGAAATAAGGAAATGTCTTCCTATCTTTCTTTGAGGAACATTGATTTTAAACATTTCAATAATTTTCTCACGTATTTGTTGGCAAACTGGCGATCCTCAGCCCATCTTTGCACTTTTGACCAAGGCACTTCTGGAAAACCATTCGCCACCTCAGGAGGGGGAAGCAGGAAACCATCCAAGCTGTGTACAGTAAGGATGGGACGTTGCTGACCTCAACTGAGGAGGTAATAGGGCGGTGGAAGGAGCACTTTGAGGAACTCCTAAATCCAGCTGATGCACCCTCTTTGTTACAGGCAGAACTGGAGGATGACGTGGGATTGTTGTCCATTTCCCTGGTGGAGGTCACTGAGGTAGTCAAACAACTCCACAGTGGCAAAGCCCCAGGGATTGATGAGATCCGTCCAGAAATGCTGAAAGCTCTTAACATTGCGTGGAAGTCTGGGACAGTGCCAAAGGAGTGGCAGACCGGGTGGTGGTTCCCCTGTTCAAAAAGGGGGACCAGAGGGTGTGTACCAATTACAGGGGTATCACACTTCTCAGCTTCCCTGGTAAAGTCTACTCCAAGGTGCTGAAAAGGAGGGTTCGGCCGATAGTCGAACCTCGGGTTGAAGAGGAACAATGCGGATTCAGTCCTGGTCATGGAACAACGGATCAGTTCTCGGCAGTAAGTCGGACACGTTCCAGGTGAGGGTTGGCCTCTGCCAGGGCTGCGCTTTTTCACCAATCCTGTTCGTAGTATTTATGGACAGGATATCAAGGCGTAGTCGTGGTGGGGAGGGGTTGCAGTTCGGTGGGTTGGTGATCTCATCGCTGCTCTTTGCAGATGATATGGTCCTGATGGCATCATCGGCCTGTGACCTTCAGCACTCACTGGATCGGTTTGCAGCCGAGTGTGAAGCGGCTGGGATGAGGATCAGCACCTCTAAATCTGAGGCCATGGTTCTCAGCAGGAAACCAATGGAGTGCCTTCTCCAGGTAGGGAATGAGTCCTTACCCCAAGTGAAGGAGTTTAAGTACCTTGGGGTCTTGTTCGCGAGTGAGGGGACAAAGGAGCGGGAGATTGGTCGGAGAATCGGCGCAGCAGGGGCGGTATTAATGTTAATATAATAGGGACATAGGGACACCCAAACCTCTCCACCACGGTAAGGTGATGGTTCCCGAAGAGGTTGCAATAGAGGTCTGGCAGGGTGTTTTTCTAAATACTGCCCATGTGTTGTCATGTTGATAAGAGGTTTTTCCAATTTTGTTTCTGTTATATTTGCACGATTCATTAAGTTGCAGTGCATTGAGCTCTCAGGACCTCCTTGTAAAAAATACGGTGTCACAATGGGACTTTTTCTGTTAAAATAAAGGTTAAATGAAAACAGGGCCACCATATATAGTATTTTAGCTATCTCACATATCATTAAAATGTTTTGGAAAAAAGTAATCATACCAACTTAATTGTCTCAGATATCAAGGTCAGCACAGTCCTTAATATCTACTTGGCTTCTTCTGGGGATCCATTAAAGAGCACATGTAGGATTGCCAGGCTCAGTCCACCGAGACATGGCCCATCATGTAAGAATGAATGACCAATCATTCAGCCAGCAACATCAAAAAAGTCGCTCTCCAGAAGGAAGTGGGAAGTGGAGGGAATCAAATGAGTTCCCCCTGGTCCTTACAATGAAAAATAAGTCACACCACATAGAAGGTATTGTAAAGAATAAGGATATTATGCTATGTACAGCATTGGTACTAGCCAATGGATACTAAAGGTAACTTTATCTTGCAGTCTATTAAGAAAGCAATAGGTTAAAAATGGCTATATTCACATGTACCTCTTCGGAATCAGGCAGGGCTGATAAACAAGCACCATCAGATTTGCCGTGAAGTAATGCATCACAAAAAGTGTGAAATAAATGGATCAAATAAAAATACAAATGTTTGCTTACCAAAACTAACATTCACCATGCTGAAATTTGGACATGATTGTTGCAAAGAAATGGAGAGTCACGCCATCACCAATTGCTGGATCTCCTGAGCAGACAAAACACACAGCGTATATGTCAGTAAACAAAACATTAAAATGTAGTTTGCTTTGGTGCAGAAATCACTATGTCAACTAAAGATATAAACACCCCTACCTGTCCATAACTTAAAGAACATTACCAATAACTGTTCTACACATGCTTGTGACTGCTTTCACTGAGCTTGCACATTGCACTTGTTTGTCTAGATTCTGTTATCTTCCTTGTGATTTAACTTAATTGACACAAAATTGCTATAAATGAACATGTATGCTTTGCTAGGCTTCTTATAAAAAGAAAGGATTGCTCTTTCCCTATCCTCTGCACTGTCTCCAAGATCCATGGCAATACTTAGAGGTTTTCCAGTTGCATGCAGATTCAAAATGTTGTCTTTGAACATCTTTGCTGCCTTTGCAGGATCTGGCTCAATTTCCCAATCTTACATTGTAAAAAAACAAACACAAAAACATCAATTATATATACACACAATATTGTATAATTTTAAGTATTTAATCCATATATGTTGAAACAACAAATTACTAAAATAAATCATGCAATGTGTAATTTTAAGTTAACATATTTTCAGGTGATCACACACGGATGAAAACATAGTTATGATGATTTTATTCTATTTCTGCCATGTTCTGTAAATAAAGTATTTTAATTGTTACACACTGGACCTTTCAATTGAACAATATTCAGGACATGCGGACCTCCACATTTTGGCTTTTGGCATTTTGGAATACAAAGAGGATCTTATGGGCTCATATTTAAAACATCACATAGATGCTGTTTGTCATAACATTTGTCCTCTTCTTTTGTTATACATTTTGCACTACAAGGTTGATTCAACATCCACACACAAACACACACGATGCTCTTCAACTGTTGGCTGATGGTGGACCTCGTGCCCCTTGTCTGATGTCTGGCTATACATGCAATATGCATAAACTGATACGTACCTCATGCATTCATCACTATGAGCCTTAATACTTGAAAAAGAGAATTCTTCTCCACAAGTCACACACTTCTGGACTGGCCCAACCAGCTCACTGCTGCATTCTGGTCCACATATCTGTAGGAGAGATCATTTTAAAATTCCACAAAAAAATAATAATAATTTGACCGTCATTCATAGAAACTTACATGATCCAGATTCAGATCCTCTGAAGTGGTCGGATAAAAATTGTTGCATGACCAATCTGAGTTTGTGGTTCCTTTAGATATCAGACATGGTAGCCATCATTGGGACAGGGGATGAGGACCAGTTCACGAGTTGTTCCAGATATTTTTAGCAGTTCAAATCCACCCTCCTGTCTGAGATTCAGATATGCCGCTAAAAGGAATTCTCTGAACTCCTCTGGATTTATCTGAATACCTGAAAAGAGAAGGCATACTATAACAACTGAAATTTCTCACATAAAAAGTAATTCATGTTTTCAAGGTGACTTTTTTTGGAATCATAAATTCATATACATTATAAAGACATCCACTTAAACAGAGTCTACATTGTAGTCATGATGTCTTATTTACCGTTTCTCCCCTAACCCTGCAGCAGCGAGCCTCTGTTTAACATCGATTGGGGACTAACTCCACGTTTTTATCGTCAAGACAACAGAATAAATGGCTGTATGAGTGAAGTTGTACGGGTACAGCAGGGGATCGCCGCATTGTCAACCTTCTCCCTCCACGTGCGTATGGGCCAAACAGTCTTGAAACCTCGGCTGTGATTCAAAAGATGAGACCAGACATTTATAAAAGAATGGTAGAAAATAATAATAACGAGGGATAGGGATCGTGAATTTTTATTGATAATGATACCCTTAATGAGACTGCTTAACGATCAGTCTTTATCGATCCCACTATCGATACTTTACTATTATTTGGTGACAGTTATTTGGTAAGACCAGACCCAAAGGGCATGAGGTAGGCCTGCCCGCTATGAGGAAAATATTCAGTGTGCAATAACATTGTTATATATTGAGATGACATATGACTTGCAATAAATAAACATATATTGAAGTGTGCATATTAGCTGCCTGGTTGTTTTTAAATTAATTATAGGATTAGACTTTAACGTTTTAAATACAGCTAAATGTTCTTTCCAGAGCAGCACATTGTTTACAACAGCAAAGTCACATTACATTACATGTCATTTAGCTGACGCTTTTATCCAAAGCGACTTACAATTACTATATATATCAGAGGTCGCACGCCTCTGGAGCAGGTAGGGGTTAAGTGTCTTGCTCAGGGACACATTGGTTGATGGATCATGGTGGGAATCGAACCCAGGTCTCCCACACCAAAGGCATGTGTTCTAACCACTGCGCCATCACCACCACTTAATATCTGACATCACAATACTGAATGACATTTATAAATCAGTCTGTATCAGTCCCTCCTCTTCCTCCTCTCTGCTGTTATTCACTGGCTGCAGGTAATGTTACCAGGTAGAAGGAAGCGGCTGGTTTGTCTCCGCCAGCAGCTGAGTTTTTAAGACTACAGACCAGTCTATGCTCCAGACAGACAGCTTTCTATTTAGACTGTTTTTAACGTTTGGCTAATCGGCAAGCTAGCGTTAGCTGTGCTTGTAAATAACATACAGGATGAGAGACTGAGGACAGAGATAATTAACCCTTTCTACATGTTTACCTTACACACAGGTGTACTGATAAAGTATTGTCTTTTTACTCACGAAGGTTTTATTGCACATAAGGAGCGTAGCTGTTGGCAAATTGAGTAGTTTGGAGCTAACTTAACTTCCCCGCCTCCACAGCAACGAAGCTCTCCTGCAGGGCGCTGTGTGCGCAACAGAATGGAGGCGGAAGCTGCAGCCTGATAATAAACAGTCCCGGCCCATTTAATACTGCGTTTCGGTGCCATCATTAGAAACATTGATAGCAGTATCCAATAAGCCCGGACCTTATTGATTTTAAAGAAAGTTTGGGTCCTTTCAGAACCGGGTCTCGATCCCCATCCCTAATAAAAAATATACTAACAAAAGAACGATGGTCTACAGATCATTAGTTGACAGTGTCTGGTTTAATTTTTCTAACATTATATTCAATGCACAAATTCTTCAGTGTGGGTGCATTAAAGTCTGAAATTAAGCAACATGTTCTTGCAGAAACCTACCGTCCACTGGGTGTCTGGGTGTAACGTTGGGTGTAATGTTAACATTAGGCCTATGTGGCCGCTGAGGTGATGAATTTGCCGCCATTACACCACCCAATTCTGCACAAAAAGATATGCAATGTTAACTTAGTGAACGCCACATGGTTGGTCATTTTAATTAAAAATAATACATTTGCAGAAATTATAAGTTAGGTAGTTAACGTCATTCAAATGCGTCTGTTAACATTTGCTAACGTGAAATCACTTTATGTGGTTGCACTGGGTGTTGGGGTCGATCTGAAGGAAGTTAGAGTAGAAACTCACTGCTTTCGAGCTGGTCAGCCACATCAAGCAACAGGTCCGCCAGCGGCCTCCCACTTAAAGCCATTTCATCTCTCCAGCTGGAGACCCCACATGCATAAAATGCTGGAGACACACGGGATCCGCTGATGGATGTCACCATAGTTTATAGCCCCAGTGTGTAACATTTGTAGTTGTTCATTATCAAAATCTGTATTGCCCTTCACAAACTTGTCCTTTTTTATGAATATTGACCACCACCATCAACTCCAAGTATTCCTATTGGCTTGAAATTTTACATTTGCGCTTACATGAACTGGGGTAGATGCTCCATAGCCATGCGCCATCTTGAAATACGGTAGCCCGTAAGGGACATACAGGCTATACTGCTCCGCATTTCGCGCTTTTCACTCAGTGGCACTGACTGTGACCGATTGTTTTCTTTAACTGTCTATGACTGTGACGTATGCCAGGGAGGGAGGGGGAGAAGATTACTTACGACTCACTGCCGGCAGATTTGAAAGCCTGTTGCATCTGTTACCGAGGACATGTAACTGAGTCGCCGAGGAAATTAAAACGACAACGTAACAGGCAAAGCAACGCGACCAAAGTTAATATTGTTGTGGCTTTTCCAAGATGGAAAGAGCTGATGAGGAGCAAGGATTTTAAAAGGGACGCCCAAGTTGCTGCTTTCTTCTCAGCAGGTAATTCTGCCTATTTGTGTAAAAGTGTTATAGTTGCTACTTGCTTGGCTAACTATAGCATGGTTGCATAACGCTAGAACGACGTCTAGGATACTTTTCCTCGCGTCAATGATGAAAAAGGATTGTCTACCTTGTAACATAAACGTAATCATATGTGCCGTGATTTCCCTGGCAGACAACTCACGTCATGGATCTGTAACACAGACTAGCTACTAGAACAGCTGTATGTTAACGATGGAGACACTAAGAGATCATTTCAGTTTCATTGACATTGTTCATGCTGCTCAGAGAAATATATTAAAAACACAAACCTCCGTTGCTTCTCTCCTACGCTGTAAACATCGCCTTACACTATTAATCTGGTACAATATACAGAATAACGATAGCACTGATACTTTACTAACATTAGCTTGCATATGTTTGGGAACCTGATAGCTGATGTTAGCAATGAAATGGTACCAAAATAACGTCAAACTATTATTACACTGGAAGGGACACTCACGGACGGTTGTCGCTAATTTTGGGTTCGGCCACCGTAGGAGTTATAACGCACTCGGGATGGGGGGGGGGGGCTACAAAGTGAAATTCAGTTGGTTGTCATATACAATTTCACCGCTAGACGGGAGAAATTCTTACACACTGGGGCTTTAAGAAGATGTCAATCAGTAGATCCGACTGCGCAGTGCATGATGGACCCGTCCAAAGGAAAGTATCAGGCTCACAACAAACTGTAAAACTAGGCAATGCTGATCAAATATGAAACAAGATTCTGTTGCTGGATTGTTTATTTCTCGCCTTAAATCTTTTCAGAAATATATTCCAGTGTACTGTTTACCTCTAAAATGGGAAAGTTTTCTGACCGCCATGTTGAAAACGGACGATCCTCAGTTAAGCACCGGCCGACTCATTACCATAGATTGTATTACACACTAGCCGCAGCATTCATAGGTAGCCTGCATCCAGAGATGGAAAGATGGATCGTTTGCTTCTGTCTGGTTAGCGATGCGGCCCCCAGCCAACAAACAATTATGGAGGAAATATTTATTCATAATCCAAAATCAAAGTCCAAAGAGAAAACGAAGCAAGTAAAATAAAAATATTATAATTTTTTTAATTTTTTCCATTTGGCTTATCCATTTCGATTTAATATTTGGCTTTTAAATTTCGATTTAACATTGGCTTTTCATTTGGACTTGACACATGTCAATGTAAATGAGGAGGCGTGGCCCAAAGACTGGTGGGAGGGTCTGAAAGGAAAGGGGTGCAGAGGCACCTTATGAACAGCAGGGGGGAGACTGCTGGGGAGCACACTGTATACTGTCTATGGTCTGCAGCTTCTCCACCAGGCTGGCTTGGACATGATAGAAACTGATGATGTATTGTAGGCTAAACACAAACGATATTTCATGTAACAACAGTGAAGCTTTCATGTAGTTACTATAATTGGCCCGTGTTAGTGAGGACTAGATTAGGACTGTATTTAAAGCTGATTCTGGTTTCCAACTTCGCCCCAGGTGTGTCTGTTTAAAACACGGACGGAGACGCAACTTCTCTCTTTTGATGTTTTATTTAATTAAGCAACAGTACAAACATGGGTGGTCTCCTTTTTTCTCCACATGCACATTTTCTCCGATGTTGTCAGAAGCTTCACTCTGACGGGACGGCCAGCTGGTGGCAGCCGGGATGGCCTCCCTGCTGGCCGCCAGTGATGCTCACAGACACCGTTGTCAGCTGGAAGTCTCTCAATAGAATCATGGAAGTTGATTTCCTGAAATATTTGATTTCCTTTTTCTTTCTCTCATTTTTTTCTCCGGGTGGGGCGCGCAGTGTGAGGTGCGTGCCCGCGCTATTCTCCGACATGTACTCACAACAATCATCTGATTGACGGCCTTTTGTACAGCCCGTGTAGGCTACGTTTTCGTTCATTTGATTTCCGATTTTGAAACGATATCCAAATTTGAAAAATGGGTCATTTTAAACCTTGTTAATATTGATGACAATATGTTCAAATGGAAAACAAGCCATATTTCAGGAAATCAACTTCCATGATTCTATTGAGAGACTTCCAGCTGACAGCGGTGTCTGTGAGCATCACTGGCGGCCAGCAGGGAGGCCATCCCGGCTGCCACCAGCTGGCCGTCCCGTGGCGAAGCTGCAGACCATAGACAGTATACAGTGTGCTCCCCAGCAGTCCCCCCCCCCTGCTGTTCATAAGGTGCCTCTGCACCCCTTTCCTTTCAAACCCTCCCACCAGTCTTTGGGCCACGCCACCTCATTTACATTGACATGTGTCAAGTCCAAATGAAAAGCCAATGTTAAATTGAAATGTAAATAGCCAAATGGAAAAAAATTAAAAAAATTAGAATATTTTTAATTTGACCTCGCTTCGTTTTCTCTTTGGACTTGAATTTTGAATTTGGATTATGAATAAATATTTCCTCCATAACCAATCCTTCTTCAGACTGATGTTGGCACCCCCCACTCAATTAGCATACATGCGCAGGGAAAAATAAATGTTGAAATGTGGAAATACAGAAATAAATAAATTTAGAAATGTGGAAATACAGAAATAAATAAATTTAGAAATAAATAAATATAAAAATATATAAATACAGAAATACATAAATATATAAATAAATGTATAAATACACAAATAAATACATATAGAAATGCATAAATAAATAAATACATGTAAAAATACAGAAATAGCCATTTATATTACCAAAATGTATTTATTTTCACTATATTTCTGCATTTATTTATTTATTTTTCCTTCTGTCATTTTTAGTCCACATTCGATCTCTCGCTCGTCTCTTTTCTTCATGAAATGAAGCTGCCTTCAGGTGCAGTAGGCGTTATATAAACGATCTTACGAAAAAATGGTACTGTGAAATATAAAGTCTACTTGTGCTCCAGGGTTAGAGAACACAACAGGACGTTGCACCACCCTGCAGTGATTGCTCTTTCTTTTTTAGTCTGAACGCAGCTTCACGCTGAAATAAGCTACGGAGCTCATTTACAGTTTTTTCTGAATGCTTAAGCGCTAATCGTGATTCTTGTAGCACAATTTCTAAAACTATTAATACGTATAGCAAAACCACTCACTGAGTTTACAAAACTAAAAGCACAAACACTGCTTTGCACTCAGTTTGCAATTTTGTAACACACACTTTGCAAAACTGTAGGCACAATTCACTGCACAATACTCTTTTTGCAGAACTTTAAACACAACTCACTGCTTACACTCAATTACCAAATTTCCAACACACTCCTAGCTAAATTATACACATGTATGGCTATCATTAACACTATTTTGCCAACTGTCTGGCACACTTTCACATGTGAAAACTGTTTTAGATAATTAGTTCACTTTGCAATCAGCCTAAGCACTATAAATAAGCCACAGGTAAGCTGTCTGTGTGGAGTACAATGGAAGGAGCAGTAAGAGTGAGAAGAGTGAGAATCAGAGGAGGCCGAGGGAGAGGACGTGGAGGTGAAGAAGTTGGAGGAAGAGGACGTGGAGTTGAAGAAGCGAGAGGGTTAGAGGAAGTTAGAGGAAGAGGACAAGGAGGAGCAAGAAGAGGACGAGGAGGGGAAAGAGGAAGGGTAAGAAGAGTAAGAAATAGAATAACTGATGACATCAGAGCTACAATAGTGGACCATGTCATCAACCATGGGATGACCCTGAGGGAAGCTGGCCAACGGGTTCAGCCTAATTTGAGCCGCTACACTGTGGCAAGCATCATTAGGACATTTCGAAATGAGAATCAGTAAGTACTTTGTAGCACTGCCATACTCTAATGAGAAATACAACAGTACCATACATGCAAAAATACTGAAATTGTTACTTTACAGAATTGCTACACGTCCAGATGTTGGGGGCAGAGGAAGAATGTTCACTCCAGAGCAAGAGACCCATATAGTGAACATGGTGATTGCCAATAATGCAAGATAATTGATAATGACACCATCTTTCAAAATATACACAGTGTAAGCATTTCTGCACTAAGTCGTGTACTTGCGCGCCACAGAATAAGAATGAAGCAAATTTACAGAGTTCCTTTTGAGAGAAACACAGAACGTGTAAAGCAACTGCGATATGACTATGTGCAGGTAAGCTATAGTGTCATTGGTTCTGAATTTGGAAATGCATACTGTAGTGCTGTGCATGGGCCTGATGTGTTGCATTTGTTTTGTCTTGTCCAGAGAGTGATGGAACTAGAAGCAGATGCCATGGGACATGAGCTACTTTTTGTAGATGAGGCCGGTTTTAACCTCAGTAAAACCAGGAGACGTGGCAGGAACATTATTGGACACCGTGCCATCATCACTGTCCCAGGACAACGTGGTGGTAACATAACCATGTGTGCAGCTATAAGCCTAAATGGTGTTGTTCACCATCATGCAACCATAGGCCCAGACAACACTGCACACATTATTGCATTCCTGGACACCTTTTTGACATGCTCACTGTTCAGAGACCAGAGCATACCCGATATGTCATCATATGGGACAATGTTAGTTTCCATAGGGCTGCTTTGGTCCGCAACTGGTTTACAGACCACCCATTCTTCATGGCACTCAACTTCCCTCCATACTCTCCATTCTTAAATCCCATCGAGGAGTTCTTCTCTGCCTGGCGCTGGAAAGTGTACGACCGTCATCCTCATCAACATGCTTTTACAGGCAATGGAGGAGGCATGTGGAGATATTGACCAGGCATCATGTCAGGCCTGGATACGGCATTCAAGGAGATATTTTCCCCGGTGCCTTGGACTGGAGGATATCGCATGCGATGTGGACGAAATTTTGTGGCCGGACTCAGAAAGACGACATGATGTAGGCTGATTGTCTTTTACTTTGTTTTTTTTCTGTGAAATTACTATTTTGTGTTCTGACTTTGTCTTGGTTTTGATGAATGTGAATAAACACCAATGCTTGAAGTTTGGATTAGGGCTGAAACGATTCATCGAGTTACTCGAGTAACTCGATTCGAAAAAATGCTTGAGGAAAAAACTCTGCCTCGAGGCCTCGTTAAATTCCTATGAAGCGCACCATACGCGCAGGGATCTGATTGTTCCACACGGACCGTTGTTCAGGATGCACACCACTAGCGTGTGAATTTAGCTGGCGCGATGGCGGGGAGTACAGTTACCCATAAACGGCAGCGTATGTCTAAAGTTTGGGATCATTACGTTCTAAAAAAGGAAGAGAAGAAGGTGCAATGTGTCTACTGCAAGAAAGACCTGGCATACAACAGCAGTACAACTTCAATGATTCAGCACCTGAACCGCAAACATCCACTCCACTCTGCTTCCCACTCTGCTTCACCGAGCGTCGCTGAAACAAGGTAACGTACGTAGCCTAAGCCTATACATTGATGTTCGCTGATTTTAATCGCATACTGTATTTGTAGCGATGTCGTGATGCGGTTTGACTAGATATGATGTTTAGCTTTGATGTTTTTACAGTTTTTTTGGATTGCTTAAGCACGATGTTCAAAACAGGGCCCGTGTTTTCAAAACACTACACACAAGTAGCACAACCACACACACAATTAGCAAAACACTACAGATCCTTTGCATAATTAAACACTCTTGTAAAAACTATACACTTCTGTTTAAAAACCACACTTTGTTACCATATGAAACACACACGTTTCACATTACTATACTCTGTTTGCACGAGTTACACTCTGCTGTGATAAACCTAAAACACTTTTAGCACTTCTACTTCCCTATGATTAGAGTAGGCTACCATCAACAAAGTACAAATATAATGTAAATTCACCAAACACTACACAAGACCAATGTTGCAGACTGAAGAAAGTCATTTATTTCTCAACACGCCCAAAATGTTGACATGGAGATTCATAACTGTAACAAAATGTCACTTTACATATTGTACTGTAAGTTTACTGTAAAAAACAAAACAAAAAAGAACTAGACATTGTCTCTTCGCCTAGCTGGATCTGGCAAGAGAATTTCATCAACATCGCAGGCAATGTTGTCATTAGCAATACACCTTGGAAAGAAACGTCTTGAATGACGAATCCATCCTTGCATTGCTGCTACCTCCATCTGGTCACAGGCCTCCTCCATGGCTTGTATGAGGGGTACCTCAGCCTGGAGACGGAGATCATATACCTTCCACCGCCATGCCGAGAAAAACTCTTCTATAGGGTTGAGGAATGGAGAGTATGGTGGAAGATATAGGACGGTGAAATGTGGATGTTGCTGAAACCAGTTCTGAACCAGTGCAGAGCGGTGGAAAGCCACATTGTCCCAGACAACAATGTATTGGATATGATCAATTTGATTTGCTGCTGTTATGTTGTGCAATTGGTCCAAGAATGTAAGTATGAGTGCTGTGTTGTAAGGGCCCATATGGGCATGGCGGTGGAGGACCCCATTCTGTGTAATGGCTGCACAGAGTGTTATATTACCCCCACGTTGCCCTGGGACATTGACTATAGCCCTGTGGCCAATGATGTTTCTTCCCCTCCTTCGTGTTCTCGTCAGGTTGAACCCAGCCTCATCTACGTAAATGAACTCATGCTGGATCTCCTCTCCATCCATTTGTAAAACTCTCTGACAACAGTGTCAGGCAAAATTGTGTAGTTCAGTGTAGATGTAGTATACATATTACAGTACAGTAAAATATTATGAGACAGTATGCAAGATCACACTGCTAAAGTGAATACATACCTCTGCATAATCATGCCGCAGTCGTTTCGTTGGATTGGTGTTTCTACAATTAAGCAAACAAGTGTTTGCACACCTGATGACTGTGTTGAACCAATTGGTTGGACGGTGCGGTAATTTGACAGTCAGTGCTTTGGTATTGCAAGGAAGTGACTTCATGATAGATTTTTGTGTGTAATGTATGTTAAGTGTGTTTAGTGTTTTGCAAATCACTGTGTGTAGAGTTTTGCAACAAGTGTGAGGTTGACAATGTGCTTATAGTTGTGCAAATATGGGCTGATGTTTTGCTTCTTGAGTGTAAGGTTTTGCTAATAGTGTAATACTTTTAATTTTAGTGTGTAAGCAATCCAAAAAAACTGTAAGTAGTAAACTTATTCACGTTCAATTGCAAGAGAGTATAGCCTAAAAAAAAAAACCTTCACACACACACATACACACACGCACCCTCGTATGTCACTCTTCCTCATGCACGGCACGCCTGCACACACACACACACACACACACACACACACACACACACACACACACACACACACACACACACACACACACACACACACTTACTCTCTCTACCTCATCTAGGAACATTTTGTTTGTTTTGAGATTACAGCTGAAAAAGTCTGATTCTTATTTATAATTGTTTTATTTACATTTATTTTTTGTATAAATTGTATACATTATGTACCTGTTTGGCTTGATATTTTATATTCATTTTTTGTTCTCAGGTGGGTAATTTGCAGAAGGTGCAATCCTTTTTTGTAATGTATTACAGTTTTTTACGATTGTTTACACACTAAAATAAAAATGTCCACACAATTTGCAAAATTCTACTCCAATGACCAAAACACCTCCACAGATTTGCACAACATTACACACAATGTCTGCTTCACCCTTTTTGCAAAACATTACACACAGTGATTTGTAAAACTCTACACACATGTTCACACCTTAGACACAGATAAGGATTGTGAGGTTACTTTCTTGTCATTACAAAGCCCCGGATTGCCAATGACCACACCAATGAACGAATTGGATAAGCACATCCACCAGGTGTGGAAGCACACATGTGCTAATTTGAAAACGCAGCACTCAGGTGTGTTATAAAAGGCAGCAGTTACAGTATTCAAAGTCAGAGTCAAAGTGTATGTACTTCATGTAGTAATTTTTATTTGTCTACAGATTTTATTTGTTTCATTGATTTCATTGTTGGTTGATTACTGTAACTGATTATGGTAAGAAATACTGTAAGTATTGAAATAAATACTTGAAATATTCAGTCTGCAGCATCAGTGTTGTGCAGTGCTTGGTAAGTTTATAGTAGGCCTATCTGTGTACATTCTCCCTATATCTCAAACTAATCATGAAGAATGTTGTGGGTTTGTCACTATTTTTTTGTCATCTAAATTATCCTTTACATAACAATGTCTGGCCAAAAATCTAGCACATGCTATTTCCTAAAATTACTTTTTTAACAAATGTGTTTTTCATTTATCACAGCAGTGTGAAACTGGCTGCAATAGTGTCTGATCATTGAGGACTGTGTTGGTTAAATGAAAACAAATAGCATTTTCACAAATATGTGTATATGTTTTGACTGAAGTGTGTATGTTTTGACTGAAGTGTGTCATTTTGCAAACAATCTAGGAATTATGCAAATTGAGTGTGGTGTTTGGATAATTGTGATTATATTTTGAAAAAAAGAACCCGGTTTTCAAAATTGCGTGTAAACAATTGAAAAAAACTGTAAGAAGACAAAACTAAGGCCAAATGGTGTTTACTATTTAAGTTTGTATTCATAGTTTTACATGTTATACATGTTTTACAGTAAGTTGACTTAATTGTATTGCTATACAATTGTTGGCACATGGCACTGGCACTTATAAATTGCAATAAATGGGCCTAGTTTTGGAGCCAAATGTTGGAGTTGCAATACTAAAGTTTTTTTGAGAAATAAAAGCCAAATGCTTGATCATTTTACAGCCACATCATTTTCGTTATGCGTTATTTGTTTTGGTTGTTTAAAAACGCAAAAAAAAAAAATCCGATTAATCGATTAATCGATCGATTAATTTCAATATTAACCGATTACAAAAAGAATCGTTAGCTGCAGCCCTAGTTTGGATCCTTGTATGTTTACATGACACTATGACAAAAGTATGACCTCAAATTGACATCTGTACACAGAGAAAGCAAAAGCCAGATGTGTTTTGTATTCATACCATCAGTGTGTAGTTGGCACATTGTGTGCTTAGTAGATGATGGCTTGTGTTTACTGTTTGATACGAAAACACCATTTTTACGAAGGTGTGAAGAGTTAATCTAGCTGTGTTCGCTTTTGCAAGAGAACTACAATGTTTTGATAATTGGGTGAAAGGTTTTCTTATTTGTGTGTAGAGTTTTGCAAAAATAGCCAATAGTTACAAAAAATGTGCTTAAGCAATCAGAAAAAACTGTAAGATGATGCTCTGACGTCCCGTTTCCATGAAGGCAGCACAGAAGTGGTGCCACACAAAGCTGACAGAAGAGAAGAAAAGTTATGATCCACCGTCTCGTCCAGTTGCAGTGCCATAAACCGGCAGGTTTTAATGTTGCGACCACTGTTTTTTGCAAGGAGTTTAAAGTGTAAACATGTATGTGAACTGCTGAAGAAAACTAAAAGACGTGTTCTGAATCTTGGAGGACGGAGAAAGGCTGAAAAACGACATGACAAAAAGCAAATGTTACAATGCAGCTGACATTGGCCTGAATCTATGTTCCTCCTCGATGGAGTCACATGAATTCAGTCACAAACAAGACAAGACAATACAATAGACTGCGAGCAGTGGCCAGCAAGATGCTTCCCATGGGGTCACATTTTCACTGTCTTAACATAACATAAACATTACAAAAAGAATACACTGCAAAGCAGCGGACAGGAAGATGCTTCCCCTGTGGGGGTCACATGTTACTGTCTCGATCATTGTAAGTTTCAGAATTTTATTTCCTAAGGTTTGAGGGCGGTTCCTCAAATGAACTCCCACATTGGTCAGATGTCTCCCACCTATGGCCCACCTTTGTGTTGCCGGGTTACTTCAGGTCAGTAGATGAAAGGTTTTGATATGTAAAAATCAGCTGTTTCCAAACCTTACAGGAATACACACTTCTTTGTTTTACTCAAGTCTGGCTCTGCAGTGTGTGGCAGGCTGGGACAGTAAGAAGGACAATGAGCTTTCTCTGTATGCTAAACGATAGACCTGGCCTAATTATTCTTTAGAAACTTGGGAATAATGTGAGGTAGACAAAGGTTGATTAGAAACAGCTGCAAGGGGGGCATCGAATACACCTAAATCAAAATGTACATTGTTTTCATAACATCAGCATTTTTTTAACTTTTTTAAAACCTCACAGAACCTTTGGTTTGAACTAGCCTTCAAACAAACACCCCCCAAAGGCATCTCAACGCCCCCCTTTCCTAAATATTGCTTCCAGAGCCCACCGTCATCTTCTGAACGCCCCGTGGGGCTCGTTGAGAAGCACTGATTTAATACATTCCACCTGTAGATGGAGCTAAAAGATTAGAAAAGTTGTTTTTGTAGCAGCAGCTGGGGGAACTCCGTCTTTACAGATGTAAAGCCATTCATAAAAAAGCCATAACTCAAACCTAAGAAGGTCTTTCTCAGCAGAGAACTTGTCAGATATCTTAATATTTGAAGGCCAAAGTGTTTTGACAGCATGATGGACCACAGACCATCGCCATCCAAATAAAGATAGCTTTTTTTCTTCTCTTTCTCTGTCTCTCTCTCTGTCTCTCTCTCTGTCTCTCTCTCTCTGTCTGTCTCTCTCTCTCTCTGTCTCTCTGTCTCTCTCTCTCTCTGTCTGTCTCTCTCTCTCTCTGTCTCTCTCTGTGTCTCTCTCTCTGTCTCTCTCTGTCTCTCTCTCTCTGTCTCTCTCTCTCTCTGTCTCTCTCTCTCTGTCTCTCTCTCTGTCTCTCTCTCTCTGTCTCTCTCTCTCTCTCTGTCTCTCTCTGTGTCTCTCTCTCTGTCTCTCTCTGTCTCTCTCTCTCTGTCTCTCTCTCTCTCTGTCTCTCTGTCTCTCTCTCTGTCTCTCTCTCTCTGTCTCTCTCTCTCTCTCTCTGTCTCTCTCTGTGTCTCTCTCTCTGTGTCTCTCTCTCTGTCTCTCTCTCTCTGTCTCTCTGTCTCTCTCTCTCTGTCTCTCTGTGTCTCTCTCTCTGTCTCTCTCTCTGTCTCTCTCTCTCTCTGTCTCTCTCTGTGTCTCTCTCTCTGTCTCTCTCTCTGTCTCTATCTCTGTCTTTCTCTCTCTCTCTCTCTCTCTCTCTTGAGTTCAAGCTTTCTGATTCTCAGAGGAACATTAAGAGGAAGACATTTTTGTTTTATTCGTTCAGGGATTACACTGTAGTCTCTTGAGCTTTAGTTCAATACTGGACAGGCAGCCATTGGTATTAAATCACATACAGTATATGAGCTTCCAAAGAGTCCTTCATCTCATTCAGCCTTTATCAGTCTGTTGATAGAGAACAGAAAACATATCTATCCGTTATTTTATAATTAACTCTGACCCAGAAAAACACTTAGAGTTATCTGTACATCTGTAAAATGAAAAGTTTTATGGCAGTAACTTTATCTTTCTGCACCAAATATTCTCTTGAGATGAGATATGCTCATAAAATGCATTGGTTAAACCAGTGTTTACCAAATGTGGGTAGGTGTACCCCTAGGGGTACTCCGGAGGCCTGCAGGGGGGACAGGAGTTTTTTTTTTTGCAAAATGCTAATTTAAAATACTAGTACAGTGCCTGTTGAAAGTGTGCCTGTTTGGAACAGGGCCGATTGCTTGGCCTGTGGTATTGCTGCTTGTAGAATTCTTCAAAACCAAATTTTGTGTCTGTGTTATGAAAGGATCCCTACAGAGATAGACCTTTTAGTTAAAGAGTAAGATCCTTTTAGTTTAAAGGTCCAATATGTAATACTGACAGCTAGTGTTTAAAATAGTTACTGCAGTACAAATTCAAAATACTGGAGAGAGTCGTCTCCCCCGCCCCCTCCTCCCCAGACTCGAAGTTCACATTGGTTGCCAGGCTGAGACCACAGCATCCAACAATGTTGCTAGACGCTTGTCTCACATAACCAGACATTACTCCACAGCACAGCGGAGTAGCTAACGTTAGATGCTGGCTATATTGACAGTCATAAAAACCCATGCTCACACGGAGCTCTGTACCCAACTGACACACACACTTTTTCGGCTTAGAATTAGCTACAGTAGGAACCGCTAAAAATACAACGAAATTCGCCGTCCTCTCCACACGCCAAACAGACACACTTCCTCGGCTTAGAATTATGATGGGAACCGCTAAACACACCACTGCCTTGCACTCCTTTTCCACCCGACTGAAATACACACTTTACTAGCCTTAGAATTACACAATCGCTAAACACACTGCAAACTCAAGGTCCTCTCTTTCCGACTAAGCTACAGCCCCCCCTCTTGGCTCCAAATAACTCACCGTTGTCGGCTACGGCCGCTGAACAGGCTACACGGTGTAAACATCCGCGGCCCGCCTGCCTGGTCCTCTGGTAGCGTTAGCAATTAGCAGGGTTAGCATGGTGGCGTTAGCCAGGACCAGTCGGAATCACTTTACTGGCTGTCTCAGTTGTTTTTGCGAGTAACCAACGTGGCTACTCTAGCTATACAATTCAATGGGAGTAGCTACACGAATGTTGAAATGACACAAAGTGCTCGTCCCTAGTAGCTGTGATAAATTAGCCTGAAGCTAATGCTTACCTGTACAGGAGGAAATTAGCCAACTCAGCGTCCTTTTGGGCTGTAAGCTGTCTCCATCTTTCAAATACATCTCCAATATTAACCTGGAGTTTGTTACGTCTCTGGTCAAGCAACTGTTAGAAACATGCTGTTTTTTAATGTCGGGTATAATCTATCTCTGTTGATCCCATTCATTTGTTTGGTGCATTCATGGCTGTACTAACGTTACTGCTGCAGCGCGCTGGTTTACGTGTTTACAGTTATATCTGGCAACCCGGCCTGGCTGTCAAACTGGGCAGTTGATAACAACACACAGACCAAAACATAAACATAAATTCCGTCACGGATCGTAAATTTCAAAAAGAAAAAATACTGACTTTAGCATTGTTGTCAGAAAAGATAGTATTTCAGCTTAACATGTTTCCTTAATATCTGATGAGGCACTGGTGTCATTTTTGGATTTATTACAGTACAAATATTACATATTGGACCTTTAACATCAAACAGCCTCAAAATCACCATCACCAAACTACACCAGACTCCATGCAAATAATCAGTACTTGTATCATCGTAAAACACACTTCATTCAAAGTGGACAGATAAATAACAATAATAATAATTAAACAGAAGTCGTCTTGGTTCGTCTTTCCACTGTTCCAACAATCACCACTCTGGTCTGGTTGAAATAAACCCTTAATTCACCTATTTACATGTGGAGATATGCTGGCTCTATACACACTAAAAGTAGTGATTATTTACATGGAGTCTGGCTCTATACATGCTAAAAGTAGTGATTATTTACATGGAGTCTGGCTCTATACACGCTAAAAGTAGTGATTATTTACATGGAGTCTGGCTCTATACATGCTAAAAGTCCTGATTATTTACATGGAGTCTGGCTCTATACACACTAAAAGTACTGATTATTTACATGGAGTCTGGCTCTATACACGCTAAAAGTAGTGATTATTTACATGGAGTCTGGCTCTATACACGCTAAAAGTCCTGATTATTTACATGGAGTCTGGCTCTATACACGCTAAAAGTACTGATTATTTACATGGAGTCTGGCTCTATACACGCTAAAAGTAGTGATTATTTACATGGAGTCTGGCTCTATACATGCTAAAAGTCCTGATTATTTACATGGAGTCTGGCTCTATACATGCTAAAAGTCCTGATTATTTACATGGAGTCTGGCTCTATACACGCTAAAAGTCCTGATTATTTACATGGAGTCTGGCTCTATACACGCTAAAAGTCCTGATTATTTACATGGAGTCTTCAAATTTCAAAGATTGTGTTCCCATGAGTCACTGAGACACAAAAACATGGGAAAATGGGGTCCATGTTGGAAAAAAAACAAAGTTACCCTTTAAATTGTTGATCTGAACTAAGTAAAGAAATGATCTGCATTATTTTAACCGATACTGATCCATCAAAACATGCCTCATACAGATATACTTAAGACATGTAATGTAATTTAGGACAGGTTATCAAGACATCCTGTGCTGTCTTTTTTTTCTTTCAGTTCATCGTCTTTTATCCCCTCGTGCTCCCTCAGAAAACCCCTCAAACTGACAATTATTTAGATTTCAGAGAGGCAGATCTGGGCAAAGCGCTGCTCCTGGTTGGACCTTTTCCACAGCGCCATCTGACTCCACGTGGCAGCGCACCGGCCAACTGGTACATTAGACACATGGTTAGTAAAATGCCTTGCAGCTTGTAACATTGTTTCAATGTGAAAACACTGAAACAAAGGTGAGAATAACTGCTGTAAAACTCTTTCTCCTTTAATAACTTTTCATGACGTCCTCAAGAGACTCAGGAGCTTTCGGTGGGAAAGTCGAAAGAATGAGTCATGCTGATTTACTTTAGAGAAATGTCTATTTAAAGGGACAGTTCACTAGTGATGGCGAGATGAAGCCTCATGAAGCATTGAAGCTTTCCAGCAAACTGGTTCGCTAAAGGATTCATTTCTCGAGACTTCATTTGCTCACAACATCACCTGTTGGTCAAAGAGTGTAAAACGGGCAGATATATTACAGATAATCCAGTTTCCCATTGCCAGACCTTCCTCCACAGCGCTGCATAGGAGGGTCTGTCTAGTCCACACAGCATTCCTGGATGGGAGAAAAATGTGCTCTGGTTTATTGGCATTTCTTTAAACCAATCACAATCGCGCTTCACACCACCCGACGGAAAGGAGAGAGAGAGAGAGAGAGAGAGAGAAAAGAGACTGCGGTGGTCTGGAGGATAATTAACTAGTTGGGATTTGCAGCTCCAATGTTCACTCTTTTTTTCTGATGGCGCCTGTCTCTTGCTCTTTTCAATATCCATTTTCTTATTCTGGGCGAAGATTTGGATTTTGAATACGTGTGGTCCTCCGTCTTTCCTTCTTCTAACTCGCCGGGGCTGGGATGCTACGATACCCATTAGCAGCAGCTGTGAGTTGAAAACGCCAAAGGCGGAGCAGTATATCCTGTATGTCCCTTATCGGCTAATGTATTTCAAGATGGCGCATGAATATGGAGCGTCTACCCCAGTTCATGCAAACGCAAATGTAAATTTGAAGCCAATCAAGGAATACTTGAAATTGATGGTGGTGGTCAATATTCATAAAAAAGGACAAGTTTGTGAAGGGCAATACAGATTTTGATAATAAACAACTACAAACGTTACACACTGGGGCTTTAACAGACAAACTTTACAAACATAAAAATCAGAGGTTTGTTTATTCATTTTTACAGAAGGTTTCTACAAAAAATGAATGACAGGTTTGTGTCGAAAGAAGAGCGCAAGAAAGATGCCAAACTCATCGACAGGAACATGTAGGACTTCCTGTTTCCACACACACACACACACATACACACATACACACACATGTACACACACACACACACATACACACATACCTGCCTAAGACTTTTGCACCTAAGTTTCCACCTAATCCATTTATATCAATATAGTGTGTATTTTCTTTTGGTTTAATATAATCAAAATAACTGTATAATAAACAGATTGTCTTGAGAGGAATGTGTCTATCAAATGTGTGTAAATCGATCCTTTTGGTCATAATATAATAGTGCTACTATTAACTAATATTAACTATTAACTACTATTAATTAAAATTGCCTTCTTCTAAAACTGTAAAGTGGTGGTGGTTTAACTGGGCAGATGGCGGTGAATGTGCTCGTGTAGATCATGGATGTAGACTGTAATAAAACCGGTGTAGATTCGAACCACTTCATAAACCCGTCACGTGGTGCGGACGGGCAGCGAGGCTTCTGATTAGAACGTAACATCACTACAGTTCGCCACCAAAATCACAAATACATATTGGCCCTCATTTATCAATCTAACGTAGAAACCAGCGCAGATATCATCTTACTACAGGCTTAGGAGTGAAGCAGGAGACCACAACAGATGAAGAAGTCAGGTGATCTTGGATTCAAGTGAAGCTTTATTCAACAATGAACAACTCTCTTGTGACAATGAGACAACCGTGCACCCACAGAGCGTGAGCAGATGATGTCCCAATTCATGCCTACAGCTAGAGTCCTTTTATCCTGATATTCTTGCTTACATCATAAATAACTTGAGTCTATTGTCTTTCTATAGCCTTAAAACTCTGCCTTTTAGGGCACCTGCCTGTTAATAGATTTGCCCTCATAAGATGTTGTTCTGTTAGACTCAGTCACCTGATGCTTAGGTATTTTCTCAAAATAGCTGGAAGAGCTTTAAACCCAGTTGAACCCACTACATGCTATATTTCAGTAAAACCTAAAACCTATCAGGCTTCACGTGTGATTCATCAAACGTTCGTATCACACCAATCAGAGCGTAAGAATGGTCGTACATTGATAAATGCAGCGGCTGGAAACGATCGTAATTTAAATGTCACGCCCCAGTATTCTCAGTTTTGAGGCCTCGCCCCTACAATTTACGACATGACGAGATGTAATCCAGCTAAGAAGCAGCACTTTTCAGAGGTGGAGACTGAAACCCTGATATCTCAGGTTCATTTGCACTAACGTGTGGAGGATTTGGCAGCCTGAAAACTGAAAAGAATGCGTAAATAAAAGAGATGCGGTCAACAGTAGGCTATTGCTAATATATATATTGCTATTGGTAAATCGGACTCCAGCTAAAGTTTATTTGATAAATACATCTATATAGGATGTATTTATCAAATAAACTGTGTATGCTATAGTCCTAATAGTGACAGGCTTATATTGCAATGTCTTAGGCCTACATGGTGTAGGCCTACCTATATTGAAATTAACACTCAGTAGCGGCGTTTATTCTAGTCTTTTATTTTACTTGTTTTTTTCACGAGTCAGAGCCAGGCAACAGCTGTGAGGGGGGGGTGTCCTCCGCCACCCCGACCCTGTCTCCTGACAGCAGAGGTGCTGGAAAAACAAGCCGAAATATTTTGGTGAATGGCAGAAATAAATCGTTCACTTGTGGCCATTAACAACACTTTAAAAGAGAAACGAAAACCTGAAGAATAAATAAAAATGTTGTGCATCGTCATGTTACCTGTATTGAATATCACTGCCAAACATAAAACTATAGCCTACCTTTTAAAAGCGAGGAATAACATCCTGTCTCCTTGGTATTGCCCCAGTTGGGGCTGTGCTGGACCCTGGTCTCTGGGCACCGGGTCCTCTGGCTCCATCACTACATATATATGATTTCCTGCGCGATGTTGTGGAGATCCCTACAGGCTAAAACAATGTTGCAGACTTTTTTCTGCTGTGTATAGTAGGGTCCCCCCCACTGATGCAAGAGAGAGCCATCTGCCCTTAATCAATCCGACGGAGCGATCTACCGTGGCCCGTGCATGTGCACTGTTGCACCGGCACATATAGAGGTCTTCTAAAAGAGCCAGATCTGCCATTGCTGATAAGTGATCAACTGATGACTTCTCCTTTTAAACTGATTATATGCTGCACCGCAAGGCCACACTGACTCGAAAACTTGCGTACACGAGTTCAGACCAGACGTGAGATTTGATCGCAGCCTACGCTCACGTTCAAATTGATAAATGCTGAGCTTTGCATAGGAATCGGCGTACGCCCGTCGTACGCCTGTTTTAGGTCGTATGCGCGTTTCATAAATGAGGGCCATTGTTCCTCTTACCCAGTCACATTAGCTACAAAAGACAGTGACACACACTCGCTTGATGGGCGGCAAAAGTGAACAGAAATTCTCTGGTGCTACCTTCAAGCACGTCCCCTCAGTTTACTTTGTGGATAGACCCATAGATATATGTATGAATGATGAAATGTGAAATATTATGACTAAACATCCTCTCAACAAATCAAATGCCTTCCCGCTATAATGGTAATGATGATGAGTTTAAAGCGTGATTATTCCATCTATAAAAAGACCGCTGTTCTCCCTCCCTTTTAATCAATTGCAAAATGAATCGAAGAAAGTTACTGAAGATTGCGGCTGTGTACGTGTTGTGGAGAAGACAGCACCGTATTGTCAAGTCACAAGAACAATGTTTTGGGATTTTAAAGTATTTATTTCTCGATAGGAGTAACAAAATATATGCAGATTGATCTCATGAAATGGCGTATGTATGACTTGCCAATTCGTATGCCATTATTGGCGTGTTATCAAGACACATTCTCGCTTTTTAGCGTGTTTATCAACACCGTTTGGACTCCATTGACTTACATTGCCTTGCGATTGCGTGTGAATTTACACTGTAGCGAGTAGTATGAAAGGGTGAACATCCGCGTAAGGAGGTTGGTCAGGGTGGAGGATTGGTCAAACACAGGACTTTCACGCAGGAGAATGGGGATTGTGTCCCGTGTGTCACGTTTCCTTCCTAAAATCAACCGTCACTTTCTTCTTTTACTTTGTTCTTTTCCTAAACCCAACCGGTTCTTCTTTTCCTAAACCCAACCGGTTCTTCTTTTCCTAAACCCAACCGGTTCTTATTTTCCTAAACCCAACCGGTTCTTCTTTTCCTAAACCCAACCAGTTCTTCTTTTCCTAAACCCAACCGGTTCTTATTTTCCTAAACCCAACCGGTTCTTCTTTTCCTAAACCCAACCAGTTCTTATTTTCCTAAACCCAACCGGTTCTTATTTTCCTAAACCCAACCGGTTCTTCTTTTCCTAAACCCAACCGGTTCTTCTTTTCCTAAACCCAACCGGTTCTTCTTTTCCTAAACCCAACCCATGTGTCACGTTTGCTACCACGTTTTCCTTCCAACCATAGCTTTTTTCTCGTGATAACACGCCAAGTGGCATGTATGTTTACGCGGATAGCTCAAAATGTGTACAGACAACACGCCACTTGGCTTAAGAAAATGGGCGTGTATGTTTACGTGAAGTCATGATGTCATGTTGATATATGAGTTAAATTACCAAACATATCAGATATATACAGGGGCGCTGCCAGGAATTTTGGGCCCCATGACAAAAAATTAAATTGGCCCCCTCTGCGCAGCTGTTGTCACCACATCTCTAGGGCCTAACCGTCCCATCAAAAGCTTTACAGAACTCTAATTAAAGGCTTGCAACTGTTTTCCTTCTTGTAGTTCAATACTAGTACTAGGACAATATTTACTGCTGGTGATTTGTACATGTATGCAAGTCTAGTATGCAGTTCACTATTTGATGCAAGATTAAAAACAACCATAACAAATGTGCTAAAGGGCATTTTTTACAATCTCAATGTATTTTTATTGTAAAATTTGACAAAATGGAAAATGGACAAAATTATTATTATTATTATTATTATTATTATTAATGAAAGATTAAAAAAAAATACAAACAAACAAACTTAAATATATAAATATATTTTAACTGCCCTTCATGATGGGAATAATAAAGTCTGTATCTATAATGTCATTCCATAATTCAATCTAAATTAACCTATCAAACTGGATTATTTTAATATTGTCTGTATCTTACATGCAGGCTCAGGTAAGCTACTCACTGTTTCCAACTGTCCAGCATCACTACAGACAGTATGTTGTTGTTTTTAAATTTGATTTCATAATGATCATTATTTGAGAAAATAATTGCTATTAATGTGTTTAATTAATTTCTGTCATTAATAAATATTTCATTCTTTTTTTGTAATGGTAAACATTGAACCCAATGTTGCTCTCCTTCACTGGGACAGGGAGGGGCACAGTTAGGGGGAGACTGGGGTGCTGCTGACTCATCTGTTGTTAAGTCTGCTAAAAGGAGCAGGGACAATCAGGGCCGCCTTAACCTAATGTTAGGCCCCGGGGCTGAGAGGTTTTGTAGGCCCCCCATCCCCTCGATTTACAAAGTCTCATTTTAAAAAAAGTGTAATATCTAGGTAATCAACATCACAAAATGCATTAGTTTCTTTCGAGGCATACAACAGTGAGTTTTCCCTCTTTGAGCCAGACATCACCATAATATTGTTATTAACATAACACACTTTATGTAACAACCACACACAGCAACTTATGGTGATGATAAAAACAAAATGTGTGAAAGTATGATTTCAAACGATATTATGAAAAACATCACCAACCATCACCTGTCTGCACAAACATTGATAATAACTGATAACAGCATTAGCAAAGAACAGCAACAGATCAAAGAGCCTCTTCTCTGGCCTCAGCAAGCCCTGTGAACCAATCACATGCACCTGCTGGCAGGAGCTGGATTTTATATTTTTTAAATGATTACTAATTCGCTGTGTGACATTATTTATATTTTTGTATATCAAATAACGAGGCAAATAGTAGGGCTGCACAATATATCGTTTTTTTATCGTCATCGCAATATCAACCGGCGCAATACACACATCGCGAAAGGTTGCAACATATCGCTATAAAAAATATGAGCACATGCACATTAAAATGTAACGGTCATTTATTTTTAGTGCTGCCTTTCATATATTCAATTCAATGTTCAATTTGTTCAATAAAAGAACATTAGAAATGATTTCCTTTCATTTGTTTTAAATTCAACAAGCAATGTGTTGTATTTTAGCAGAATAATGAAAGCAGCAGAACAGAGCACACTTTAATATCTGTTTATCGCAAGTAACATCGTTATCACGATATTCAACAACGTTATCGCATATGCATATTTTCCTCATATCGTGCAGCCCTAGCAAATAGCAAAAAAGGGTTATGGAAGAGAAATACGCCAAAAAAAGTATGAACTATATACTAAATCTAATGTAGCCTATGTCATAATTTAAACAAGTCTCCCGAAGAGAAACGGGTATCTCTCTCTCTCTCTCTCTCTCTCTCTCTCTCTGCCTGTGGCCGTGTGTGTGTGTGTGTGTGTGTGTGTGACCAGGCGCTTGTGGAGTTTAACGGTAAAAAGGCAGTTAACCACACGTTCCCGTTAATTTTATGATGGACGTGTGTTGTGATATTTAAACAAACAATCCGTCAACGGCGAAATAAAAGCCTCTTATTTACGAGATCGGTCTGACAGACCGGCAACTTACATCGGGGCGTCCCAGCATGACAGGCCGGCCAGCGAGCGAGCGATCCGGGACACCGTTCTCTTAATGCATCCATGGGGCCACCACCAGCTGAGCTTCTCAACTCCGAAAACTTTGAAGAAAATTGTCAATTCGTCAACGATTTTCGGATGAGCGCCTATATTCGAAATCTAAACTTTCTCGCCTAAAACATTGTCAGAAATGACTTTAATGATGAATAAGATGGTGAAAATTGTTAAAAATATCCCGTTGTTGCTCTGTCAAGCGCAAACCAGTACAGAAGACATCACTCAGTCATAGAGGGACACACCCCAAAACTAACTATAGACATGCTGATAGGTAAGCTCACGGGCCATAGGCGATGGGGCCACGTGGGTCACTCCTAATTTGGAGCCATGTAACCTGCGATTAGAGTGATTGACAGAAAACCTGACAAGTTAGAAAACAATATGACCTCTTCAGCTCATCATTAACATGAATATTGGAGGCCCCTGAACTTGGGAGGCCCCTGGGCTTCAGCCCAGGTAAGCCCGTGCATTAAAGCGGCCTTGGATGATTTAATATGAATATCTTGCTAAACGTTTCCCTGCACTGATTAAATGGTGATTAAATGTAGGCTAACACGAGTCTGTAGCTAGCTAGCTTATGTCACTATGGACATGAAGCCAACAGGTTAATACCACTCACAGACTACAGGCTACCACCTTTCTTGGTGAAAAACTCTCTTTCCTTTTTTGAAAACCAGATTTTGATTTAACGTTACTTGGCAACATTGTGGTCACTGTAGTTCTGGTGCATCTACTGACTGCAACTAAACACCGTCACTGAGCGCTAAGGCAGGACCAAACCATTTCATGCAGATACAGGGGGGTGGTCGGTCAATATGGATGGTTACATTTTGGTCAATGGGGATATTTAACATTTACTGCCAAAAACAAGTAAAAACAAAGAGATCATTAATTATTATTATATTCGAATATATATATATATATATATATATATATATATATATATATATATATATATATATATATATATATATATATATGCTGAATGATGATGGTTTAGTAAGTTATATTAGTTTTTACCTATTTTTTGGGGAGCCCTGTCAGTCTTGGGGCCTTGGAATTGTCCTAACTTTTCCCCCCTATATGGTGCCCCTGGATATATACAGAAATACAATGCCCTTTAGCATTTCCACCATCTTGAATGATTTTCTTTGACTCAAGCAACCAACGTACATACGTCACGCTGCCTTCATTCCGATTGGCCGTCGCTTTGTCGCATCGCTCAGCATTTGCATAAAATAGACTTCTTGTCTATTTTGGCCCCGCCTCGCTCGTGGCAGCGGCGAGCTCGTCGCTTGTCGCTGGCAAACGGCCACTCCCATTCAAAATGAATGGCAGCCTTCTGCTTTTTCGCTTTCTCTTGTAGCTGATGTGACTGAGGGGTTACCTCTAGTTTTATTTATCAGTCTTAATCGTTTTGGTGTGAGTTGCCCAGTGTTGCTGCTTTCTCTCCAATATAATGGAACCAGTTGGCGCTTGGCTTGTGCAGGTCAAACAGCCAAACAAATACAGTACATTTGAAAAACTCTACAGTAATGCCTCTTTGCTCTACACTCTGCAAGCTGGCTGCGAGAAACTTGGCTGAAGCATCAGAAATATTTTCTCAATGATGTAAGAAGCTCTCTACTTGTGGGAAATGTGTTCTGAAATTCACTGGAAATCTGGACCACGTTTCCTTCATTTGATTTCAGACCCAGCCTGGGATTTGACCCCTTCCTGTCTCACTCTGTGCTGTCAGCCACCACAGCCAAATACTTTACGATTAATCTCAAATGAAGCAGAACCAGATTCAGAGTCTACATATTCACTGACACAGCACTGCTATAAAGACTCTTCATGTTGAGGAAACTAATTAGATTTTCTCTAGTTTTAAATGAAAGCTGTGTGTGTGTGTGTGTGTGTGTGTGTATGTGTGTGTGTGTGTGTGTGTGTGTGTGTGTGTGTGTGTGTGTGTGTGTGTTCTTGTTTAACTATATTCGTGGGGTCCAAAGACCAGGAATACAGTATACTTGTGGGGTCTGGACAGCTTTGTGGGGCCAAAATGCTGGACCCCACAAGTTTAAAGGGCTGTTTCAGGGTTAATACTTGGTTTTAGGATTAGGGTTAGAATTAGGTTATGGTTAGGGTAAGGTTGTGATGGTTAAGGCTAGGGGCTAGGGAATGCATTATGTCAATGACGGGTCCCCACAAATGGTGTGTGTGTGTGTGTGTGTGTGTGTGTGTGTGTGTGTGTGTGTCCCCTTTAGCGTCTGTATGGGATGTAGAATGAGCAGCGACAACCAAGGGGCCAGGCTTCTCTCCTCAGAGTGAAGCCTCCTATGGCGCCATTTTGATGCTAATAAGCTATCACCACCCGTTAACATCCCATTGACTGCCATTCATTTTGGCGTCACTTTGACAGCCAATAACTTTACATCTGAAGCGTTTAAAGACTTCATTTGTCCATCGTTTATTTCTAAAGAAACACAACAATGTATGAAAGGCTCCATTACCTTGTACCTCACGTTATGGCTCCGTAGCAGACGTTTTTATAAAAATAGGCTAACGATTGTGTCATAACCACAAGACTTACTGTCTCATAGTACAGAAATTACCGTACAGTACAGGAGAGGCTCGCAGGCAGTTTGGACTTAAATTAACTGTTTAGTTTAATTACTAATGTTAACTAGCATTTAAGTTAGCAATAATTAGCCTGTGCCTATGTTATCTCCTTACATATACCTACGCTCTCAGTCTCTGCAAGATTGGGAATGATTGAGATTTCTCTTGGCACAGCTACCAGAAGACTTACAACTTGCATACACGTTGGTCACGTCACATCTACGGCGGGAAGCTCAGTTTGCAGCTGCGCAGTAACGCTCCGCTATCACCAGAAAAGTGCTGGTAAGAGGCTTCACTTGTCTCCATCAAAAGCAGGCCAGTCAAGTACTCGTATCCTCTTCTTCCGCAGCCAGGACTTTGTAATGTGTGCAGATTGTGGTTTTGCATTATCTTGTTGAAATATGCATGGACATCCCTGGAAAAGATGTCTTCTTGAAGGCAGCATATTGTGCTCCAAAATCTCTATGTACTTTTCAGCATTAATGGTGCCATCACAGAAGTGCAAGTTACCTTTGCCAAGGGCACTGACACAACCCCATACCATGACAGACCCTGGCTTTTGGACTTGTTGCTGGTAACAGTCTGGATGATCCTTTTCTTCTTTGGTCTGGAGCACACAGCGTCCATTTCTCCCAAAAAATACCTGAAATACTGATTCATCTGACCACATTACACGTTTCCACTGTCTGATGGTTCATCCCAGATGCCTCCGAGCCCAGAGAAGTCGACGGCGCTTCTGGACACTGTTAACATAGGGCTTCCTTTTGGCACAGTACAGTTTTAACTGGCATTTGTGAATGTAACTACGTATTGTGGTACTTGACAAAGGTTTGCCAAAGTAGTCCTGAGCCCATGTGGTGATATCGCTTATAGATGAATGATGATTCTTGATGCAGTGCCGCCTGAAGGATCGGAGATCACGGTTGTTCAGCTTAGGCTTGCGCTCTTGTCCTTAACACACTGAAAATCCTCCACATTCCTTGAATCTTTTAATTATGTTATGCAGTGTTGAAGGTGAAATAAGCAAATGTCTTCCTATCTTTCTTTGAGGAACATTGTTTTTAAACATTTCAATAATTTTCTCACGTATTTGTTGGCAAACTGGCGATCCTCGGCCCATCTTTGCTCCTAAAGGACTAGACCTTTCTTGAATGCTGCTTTTTGTAATGTACCGTGACTCAATCATGAGACGTTGTGAACTTAATGCCGTGTTGCTTTATTCTGCTCCGCTTTTTACAAACTCACCCAGCGAGGTACGGTGGCTTTTAATGGACACTAAGAGAAAAACTAAAGCCACATTTCTGACCAGCGCCCCTAGCGACAGAACAATATATTACATCTCCCTTCTTCAGAGAAGGACATACTGCAATTATGAATAGTGTGACAGCGGTCCATAACAAGGCTCACATTAGCACAAACCTGAATTAAGTCACCAACTCTAATGGCATACAAACAACAGGAAGTAAATGTGTACCTCAACTTGTGGCTATAACTCTTACGGAAACAACGTAAGTCACAGAACTTGCTCAATTACTTTCTAACTTTATAAAGAAAGTCACAAATGCAGTCTTTGAGGGGGTTTCACCAGTCTGCCTCGTTTGGTGGTGTATGACCCGGAAGGATGGACTTGCCCAGAGTCTAGGCGATTTCCAACAGGCGAGGCCAACACTTCACCGGGGGAAAACACCTCTCGGTTGGAAGCAGCCTCAGCTGGTTCAGTCCAGGGCTCATCACTGGAGAAGCGACGTGACTGATTTGCTTCTGCTGTGCTCTTGCGAAGATGCTGACTGTTACGGCGAAGCTCTTTGCCGCCACAGTCTACAATGTATGATCTTGGTGCACTGTGTTTCTCAACAACGACTGCTGGGGACCACTTTGATCTCCCAGGGTACGGTTCCACTCTGACCTCTTGTCCGGGCGTTAGTGGTGGGCGTTGTTTAGCTGCTCTGCTGTTGTCATAGTAGAACTTCTGGGATGACTTGGAGTCGTCCAGCAGATGCTTTATTTTGCGGGAGTCGTAGGACTTCGGGACAAGCAGCTGTTGAGCTATAGGCAGTTTGTTTCTGGGCCTTCTTCCCATCAGCAGTTGCGCGGGGGACAAGCCTACAGACTCGAGGGGGGTTGTTCTGTAGTCAAGTAGTGCTAGCTGTTTGTCTTGAACTTTGCACCACAGTCTTTTGATTGTTTGTACTGCTCGCTCAGCCTCTCCATTAGAGTGAGGGGTGTGAGGCGACGACGTGCGGTGTGAGATGCCGTAGCTCTCACAAAAGCCTTTGAACTCCTCACTTGTGTACTGTGGGCCGTTGTCCGTTCTCAGTACAGCGGGAATGCCATGTCTGCAAAACTGAGCTTTCAGTGCTTCCATGACAGAGCGACTTCGCTGGTCCTTGAGTACATCTACTTCAATGAACTTTGAGTAGTAGTCCACTAGCACTACATAGTGTTTTCCCTCCCACTCAAAAATGTCAGATGCCACCTGCTCAAAAGGCAGTTCTGGAGTTACTGTTGGTTTTAGTGGCAGTCTCGGCAGCCTGTTTTGAAATTCTGCACATTTACCACAGTTTCTCACCATGTCCTCTACTTCAGCACTCATACCTGGCCAGAAAAGCACTTCCCACGCTCTCTGCTTGCTTTTTACCATCCCCAGGTGGGACTGATGTATGAGCTCTAGCATGCGGTGTCTCATGGTAGGTGGTATTACTATTCGCAGTCCTTTGTACACCACTCCATCACATACTGTTAACTGGCTCCTTGAATCCCAGTATGACTGAACTGCAACAGGAACATCTCTCCTGCGTTCTGGCCATCCCTGCTGGATTATGTGCTGTAGGAGGTTTAGCTCTTGCCTTGTGCATTCTTGCAGCTCGCTGTACTTTTCCTCACTCACTGCTACATAGTTCAGCATAGAAACGCACTCTAATCCGTCCAACTCTGGCGTGTTGCAGGCCAGTTGAGCTCTTGAGAGTGTGTCAGGCAGCTCCATATCCTTTCCTCTCCTGTACTTGACATCTAAATCATACCACTGCAGGCGCATGCGCATCCTCTGTATGCGCATGGGGGTTGAGAGCAGCGATTTTTTGAAGATGTCCTCGAGTGGTTTGTGGTCGTTAAAGACGGTAACCTGTTTGCCAAATATGTAATGATGGAACTTTGTGCATGCATGAACAATAGAGAGCATCTCCTTCTCTATCTGAGCGTAGCGAGTTTCAGCATTTGTCAGAGACCTGGAGGAAAAAGCAACAGGACGATCGTCCTGCAGGAGCACGGCTCCCAATCCACTGCTGCTGGCATCACAAAATATCACCACAGGCTCAGCTGGATCATAGTACTTTAGGACTGGTGCATGAGAGCACAAGTTTTTTAGCCTGTCAAAAGCTTTTTCCTGAGCCGGCTGCCATGAGAACTCCACGTTGCTTTTGATAAGTTGACGAAGGGGCGCGTCTTCCTCACTGAGGTTGGGAATGAACTTTGACAGATATGTGACAAACCCCAGGAAGCGACGGACTCCCTCCTTGTCTGTGGGCGGAGCCATGCACCTGACTGCTTCAACCTTAGCTGGGTCTGGCTTAAGACCATCTGCTGTCAGTAAGTGTCCCACATACGGCACTTCGCTCTGTCGAATGTGACATTTCTTGAAGTTGAGTCTCAGGTTGTGGCTTGTGGCTCTCTCAACAACTTTGCGCAGAATCACATCATGTGTTTTTACATCGGGAGCTGCGATCAAAATGTCATCCATGATGGCTGTGGCACCTGATATGCCTTCCAGCATGCCATCCATGATGCGCTGAAAAATCTCAGGGGCACATTTAACTCCAAATGGTAGCCTGAGCCACCTGAATCTGCCAACTGGTGTGTTAAATGTGGTGAGAAGCGATGAGTCATCATCTAGTTTTATCTGGAGAAATCCAGATTTGGCATCCAGGATAGAGAATACCTTGGCGCCTGGCATGGAGGACACAACTTCCTCAACTGTGTGCATGGGGTAGTGCTCTCTTCTGATTACCTTGTTTAGATCACTGGGATCTATGCAAATCCTCACGTTCCCTCCACGTGTGACAGCGACCATGGAGCTCACCCATTCAGTGGGCTTTTCAACTTTGGCGATGTAGCCATTTCTTTCCATTTCCTTCAGTTTCTCTATTATCTTTTCTTTAAGCGCAGCTGGTTGTCTGCGCACAGCATGCACAACGCCTTTAGCATTTGGGTCTATTTTTATAGTGTATTCTCCTGGCAGCGTCCCTGTAGTACGTACCAGTTCCGGAAAATCACTTAGACCTTCTGGGACAGTCTCAGTGGGCGTGCTGTCCTTAGCCAGATTGCTTTCGCGGTTTTGAGAAGTCTTTTGCAGGGAGTCGAGCCTAACTATCAGACCTAAATCTTCCGCTGCGGTTCCACTTAGCACACTTTCTTGAGCAATGTTCACAATCTCAAATTCAGCAGCAGTCTCACGGTTTTTATAGTGAACTGTTAAATCCACTGCAGCAACAGGTTTAAGCTGGTGGTTGGAGTAGGTGCGTAGCACTGTTTTGGAGCATTTTAGTTCCCCTGTGTGGAAGAGTCTCTGATAACTGTCCAGCGTCAACGTGTTGCATTTTGCACCTGTGTCTATCCTGAATGTTACCGGCTGTGACAATATGGTGACACACGCTGTCCACTTGTCATCCATTGACGAGTCTGCAATATAGACTGGAGAAACAACTTGGTTGACATTGATGCTCAGAATTTCCTCATCTGACTGTTCACTTGCTGGCAACTCTACACACACTGTATGCACTGTACGCTTACGACACAAAGCCATCCAGTGATTGGGCTTATTACAGTAGGAACATGTTGAGCCTTTAGCAGGACACTTGCCTTTGTTCCACTTGTGGTCTGACTGCTTGCCACAGCTGGTACAGTTAGCCGCAAACTTCCGCTGCGCTAATTTGGGACGATCTGGATGGTGTGTCCTTTTATTGTAGTAGAGCTTCTTGGGTTTAGCTGACACGGCAGACACTTGTGAGCATTCAGCGCCATCTCTGACTATTTTCATTTGTTTCTGCGACATTTCATACTGTTGTGGAATTTCCAAGGCTTTGGCTAGCGTCAGATCCTCACCTCTGTCCAGCAGCCTTTCCTGCACTCGTTTTTCATGCACTCCGGCGATGATGGCGTCGATCAGTAAGTCGTCCGGTTCAGCGTACTCACAGTCCATAAGAAGCAGCTTTAAGTCCTTCACGAAGTGGTCGAAACTCTCACTTGCACCTTGTTTCCTCTGCTTGAAACGATGACGAGCTATCCTCTTATTTTTCCTCGGTCTGATGTAGCTTTCAAACTTATCCAATACTTTAATAGGATCTTCTTTCTCACCACCGCCCACTCTAGTGTTTTGTAGACTTCTCTGCCTTGTTCTCCTATCCACGTGCCGAGCCAGCCCGCCTTCTGCTTAGCTTCTAGCCCCGACAGCGGTCCATCAAAGACGAATGTGGCGTGACTTCTAAATCTGTCAAACTCTTTATATAAGTCAGCGGCATCCCAGTCAATCCTCGGGTGTTCAAACTGCGGAGTAGCCATAGCTACACTCTAAAAGTCTGTGCTCGACAGAATTCTGACACCATGTAATGTACCGTGACTCAATCATGAGACGTTGTGAACTTAATGCTGTGTTGCTTTATTCTGCTCCGCTTTTTACAAACTCACCCAGCGAGGTACGGTGGCTTTTAATGGACACTAAGAGAAAAACTAAAGCCACATTTCTGATCAGCGCCCCTAGCGACAGAACAATACATTACACTTTTGTACCAAATCATAATTACAATCACCTGTTGACATCACCTGTTTCAAATCACACCATTATTTAACCAGTTTACCTGATTACTAGCCCTAAATTGCTCCTGTCCCAACCTTTTTTGGAATGTGTTGCAGGTCTGAATGACAGGAAAGGATGTATATTTACACATGAAATTAAGTTGACCAGATAAAACATGAAATAGTTTGTGTTCACATTGTCTGTAATGAAATACAAGTCAAAGTACATTTAGAAATCACTACTTTCTTTTTTTATTTGTGTTTTTCATACTGTCCCAACTTTTTCTGATTTGGGGTTGTATAAGCCATTGCTGAGATTGATCACTGATCGGCATTGTTTCAGAAGCTCAATCTTCCTTACAATCAATGACCTTATGATGATGATGCCCTCCAATAAACTTATCTTGGATACTAAATGAAGATTCACAATTCTGTAAAAACCGCAACAGAAAAGAAAATATAACCAATATAAGGCTTCAACTGTTAGAAGTCAAGGGGCAATTTACAAGCTTAGATCTATGCTAGCTTTTGATTTACTCACTTTTAGACATACACACACACACACACACACACACACATTAATTCATCAGTTGTAGGGGCTACGTTTCGAGTTTAATGGTGGTCATCTAGTGCCTGTGAGTGGAAAAACCACCCTTGCAACTTTCAGCCGGCGAACCGCTGGCCTCAGCTTCAGGAAGTATGGCGTGATATCAGGTCTCACTATGTAACAAATTGCTTCACGGCACTGCACACATCCAGGAACCGGCTAGCTATAAGAACAAGGTAGCGATGGAGATGGATTTGTGTTTTCCATACTGTCCCAACTTCTTCTGATTTGGGGTTGTACATTTAGAAATCACTACTTTCTTTTTTTATTTGTGTTTTCCATACTGTCACAACTTTTTCTGATTTGGGGTTGTATCATAACAAATTCATAAAATGATAAATAATTATAACGATGAAAAATAAGACCCAAGGTTAAATGTTCAAATTTCCATGTTCATACTTGTCTCTATTGACAGATTTCTTCTTTCTTCAGAATTTCCTCAAAACTCTCTGTCCCCCTTCAACTGCTGTCGAGCATACAGCATGAAAACGTTTCTCCAGAAATTCCCCAGAACATCTCCTCTGTCGCCAACACACACATATCTTAGCAGCTGTAGAGACCATGGGTTAACCCTAACACATTTGTTTTTTATGTATGTGAGACATATGTGTGTTTGTTGTGTTATGGTTGTCTAAGCTATACTGGATGCCTGAAATTTCCCTTGGGATGAATAAAGTATCTATCTATCTATCTATCTATCATGCAAAATCCACACTAGGACTGAGAGTTTTGCTAATGATTTCCCAATTTGACTGAAGTTCGATTACATTAACAATTCCATATCAATTAGGTTGGGGCGATTTCTATTACAATGCCAGCTCCGCTTCCCCGCTTGAAAGCCTGGTGTGTGTCACGTGATGCACATTCGGACTTTCACACCAAATACACGTTTTCTATTATTCTGGCAGGATATCTTAGTGTTCTAAGACCAGGGAAGCTCAGTGGTTAGTGTGTAGGCTCCATGAGCGAGAGTGTGACGTCAAAGCAGACAGCCGTCGGCTATCGAAGCAGCGAATACATTGGCAGTTTATGGTATTAAATATACAGTGTAGGTTTCAGTTTGTCTCTGAAAGCCCCCAACATAAGGGGAACAGATTTGAGTCGTAAACTTTCAGACAGAGGAACTATTTCCTAATTATGAGGACACAAACTGACCTAACAGGAAAATGCATGAAAAGAAACGGGCACAGACTGGAAAGAACAACTCCTAAGTTTGTCTCCTTGTCTTTAATTGTGCAAATGATACCAATGTGACTCATTGACCTAACCTGTTGTTCTATGGTTTGTCTATTAGCCCTTTCTCCCTGCATTTCATTACATGTTTAATCCAGGAAAAAAAGAAAACTCAGGCTGGTCTCCAGGCCAGAAACAGGCCAGGCTAGATTCCCGTGAAATTTGTGTTACAAGCCAATTCTGATTCACACACACACACACACACACACACACACACACACACACACACACACACACACACACACACACACACACACACACACACACACAATTAAAAAAGGTTCTCCTTTTTCTCCTGCAGAATGTGGTGGGAGGTGGAGGGAGGAGTCTCGGCGGCTCGGTCCTACCCCTCCTCCTCTTCATCCTCCAGAAAACGAGCCTGCAGCTACATGACTGTGGGACTCCTGTGTTTGGGTGCAGAGGGAGTGCATGCCACAGCAGATTTGTAAGTAACTTTGAATTTATTTTTACTTACATGTGCAGTGATGGACAGCAATGTTGATTTTACAAGTTTGATCTGTGACATTTAAGGGCTGCTCCAATGTGAAAGAAAATCACAATTACTTTGGTCATTATTGAAATCAGAATTATTTAACACAATTCCTCGTTGACTCTTGGGAAGATGTTGCATGAATTGAAATTAAAAAAAAATCAGTAAACATTAAACAAATCAACAGTGAAAACACGTGGAACTGTGAAACTTCCCTTACTTTCCCGTTAGAACTTCTTTTTTTCATTCTTCATCCAGAAGACAAGACAGAATAAGAGTTTACTTGTAAAACAAGATGTGCAAAATAATAGTTGTTCTCCATTGCTTGCTTTTTATGATTGTTAGGAGTCGAAATAACAAACAAAATTGGATGAATTGCACAGCCCTAGTGAAATGTGACTGAGCTGACTCACCTTTAAGGATACTGATTAATTTCTTTTGGAAAAGAAAGACTTATTTTTGGATGTTGTTTCTGTAAAGACAGACATCTTCAGTAGGAACCAATGGGCTTGGAGCTGAGAGGCAGACTGACACATTTTGTTATGTTGGTGTGTGGTTTCAGGGTTTTTTGACAATAAGAAAAATCTAAAACAGCACCAGAACACATGATATCCTTTGTTGGACTGCAGGGACCCAGGTTCCATTCAGCCCGAAATAATTAGTCCTGGAAGACGGGTCGGTCATAAGTGGGATAGATGAGCACATAAGAAGCTGGGTCCAGACTAGTTTAATGACAGACAGACAGATTATTTAAGAGGATGGAAGAATGAAGTGTGTGTGTGTGTGTGTGTGTGTGTGTGTGTGTGTGTGTGTGTGTGTGTGTGTGTGTGTGTGTGTGTGTGTGTGTGTGTGTGTGTGTGTGTGTGTGTGTGTGTGTTTGTGTGTGTCTGTGTCACTGTGTGTGTGTGTGTGTGTGTGTGTGTGTGTGTGTGTCTGTGTCTGTGTGTGTGTGTGTGTGTGTGTCTCTAAATCAAAAGCTAGTGTGTGTGTGTTTGTTTGTGTGTGTGTGTGCGTGTGTTTGTGTGTGTGTGTGTGTGTGTGTCTCTAAATCAAAAGCTAGTGTGTGTGTGTGTGTGTGTGTGTGTGTGTGTGTGTGTGTGTGTGTGTGTGTGTGTCAGATTGGATGTTTACACTAGAAAATGGGGAAAGTAGCTGAGCTTTCTGGAGGCTCCTAAGAAGCTTTGTATGATGGGCTCATGGTGATGTCATTTATACATTTCGTTTATTGTCTATTGTGTTACTATTTTGTTGAATGGTCTGGAATATTGTAGTTACTGTGTCACGTTGCAAGTTCTATGTTTTGTATGTTAAACAATTAAAAATTGTTAATCACAACAACAAAAAAAACACAACAGAATAATCCTTTGAATGAGTAAAGTAACTAATAACTAGTGATTCAAATCTACACTGTAAAAGAAATTAAAAACAACCTGTAATATTCCAGCAGCTGGGGCGCCCAAAAAACCATATCAATCTTAAATTGCATGGGATGATTCAAAGTGGACCCTAAGAAAGAAAAATTATATTCACAGTAGGATATTATGTTGGAGGAGTCTTTAGTCTTTATTTTTATTTTTCTAATTCTGTATTGATGTGTTGGGCATTTTGAGGACATAAATTTGGATGTAAAGCTGTTTTAATATCAATACAAATCTTGAGAAAATTATCCTTTCATAATCATTTGATTTGAATGTGCCGTTGGCCAATCAAGAATTGAGTTGGCACTTTATGCTTTCAACATGTTTTTTGACATTTGTTTTGACTTTTTTGTCTGGATTTTTTATGCTTTTTTGATTAAATTTTTTTTTTGATTTTTCTTTCTTTAAAGGCGTTTTTCCCTGATGCTTATTTTTTTGGGGCATTTCTGCATTTATTGGATATGGAAGCTGAGATATGACAGGAGAGAGAGAGGGGGTAAGACATGCAGGAAAACCATCACAGGTCGGACTTAAACCCTGGACCTTCTGTGTCGAGGATTCATATTCGTTCCTCTGCATATGTGCGCCCGCTCCACCAGCTGAGCTAACTGGCCACCCCTGACACTTATTTTGACGGGTTTTTGTTTTTCCAAAATAAAAATTCACAGTAGAATCTTTTTTTTTACTTGCCCGTTGAACCCTGATGCTATAATGTTCCTAAATCACTTACTTTTTCTCATACAGTCTGTCTGAATATACCTGTACTCTCCCTCTGTCTGAAACACTCCGTTCTAGCACCTGTCTCTTTAAGATCCTCTTCTGAAATAACTCAAGTCTTCAGACTTTGCTGATGAAAACCAAGAAAATGAAGTCCTGCACTAACTCCTGTTCTATCTGTGTTGTAGGAAGGGAGAGACTCACCAGCCGTCCCAGCATGATGGGAAGAACCAGTTTGGTCTTCAGCCTCATCATAGCAGCATTGTTCTCTGGCATCGCTGCTCAGAGAATAGGTGGGAATTTAAACGGACCGTGTAAAGTTGTGTTTGTTTGTAAATGAGCTGTTTGGAATTCATGGTTTACTTTTAAAAGAACCCAGGGACAATAAAGTACAATTGACGGGTTCCATTTTTAAGAAAAATTGTGAATGAGATGAACTATGAATAGTAGAGTAGAAAACAGAAGAAAATATATGTAGAATTTTAAAAAGTACAATAACTTCCATTGTATATACATCACAACCGGTGATTTTGGAGCTATGCTATCCATTCAACAATCTTCCATTAGTGTATCACAATTTGTTTGTTTACATGCACATACTATTCCAGTTTTTGCTCTTATTCTGAACAAGACAATGTTCCTCTAAGCTGTTTCCACGGCTAATGAAAGAGAATGTTCCTGTTTACATGCAGCCGTGTAGAACAGGATTTTTCTAAAGTGTTCCAGCGGTGGAGGACTTGTTGGAGTGTGAACACAGCGTCCCTCTTTCATTCCTTCAACCATCTTCTAGAAAAAGTCGTCTCATATCCAAAAACCTGTTGCTATCCAAGTCTTTGATAATGTTAAAAGTAGCTGTGTTTCTCCTTCTTTTCTTTTGGGCCGAGCATCTCTACCGCAGCTCTGCAAACTGCCGGCTGGTTGGTTTCATAGACAGTTAAAGAAATGGACTAAGTGACTCCATTGTTCTGGACGGAGACCAGTGAAGTCTATTACCAGCACTTTCCAGTTAGGCTCGAGCGTTACTGCGCAGCCTCAAACTGAGCTTGATGCCGTAGATGTGACGTGAGCAACGTGTCTGAACGTTGTAAGTCTTCTGGTAGCTGTGCCAAGAGAAATCTCAATCATTCCCAATCTATCAGAGACGGAGAGCGTAGGTATATGTAAGGAGATAACATATGTGCAAAAGGCTCAAGTGCTGTGACCATGGACAGAGCCTGTACAGTGTTCGCTCAGGCCACGCCCCCTTTTTTCCGACATGTTGAAACATGTCCTGGCTCGCAGAGGGCTGTCAGTTGAATTTCAGTTCATCAGTTAAGTTTCAGTTGGTGTTTGTGTGCGTCAGTGACCACAAAACCACACTTACACTGTAAAGTGTCGAAAGATATAGTGCCTGTGCATCTGTATTTGAAAGTATATATTAAAACCTTCAAGGAATAACCCTGCCTTCCGTGTCCTGACTAGACACCCCATATCGGTGACTAATTTTCATAACCAGTAAGAGTCCCCGTTACCATTTATGGTCCTTCGAGCCGGATTAGAGTCAACGATATGGCAACCAGTAAAGAAGGAATCAGCCTCCCTGTTTCACCTGTACGCCCCAAACGGCAAGTCCAACGCCCAAGATATTTGGAGGATTATTTAGTCGGCCAACATAGCTTAGCACAGATGCACAGGCACGAAGAGGAGAGAGAGCTACTCAGTCCTGCTAGAAGCACATCCTCGATTCCACTAATGCAGAATGCAAATGAAGCCATTGTTCATCAGGCTTTGGAGACAGCGCGGCAACAGAGTGAAACGGCAAAGAAACAAACAGAGCTTTTGGAGCTTGTCCTGCAGCACCATTCACCCCGGTCCTCAGCTCAGGGGTCAAGGAGGTCATCACGGCATCAGACCCCAGTACGACTCTACCCAGACAGAGCAGGCGAACCACAGCCTTCCCCAGTCCGTGCTACTCACCCCCACCGAACTGAAGACCGCCCAAGCGTAGCAGCAGAACTAACCCACCAGCTAGAACAACTGCCAATTCCTCCGCCTCTCAGCCGAGTCACTCAACCCCCTCAGCACACGCTCGATCCACGCTATGGCATTCAGGCTATCAGACAAGAGACTGAACATGATACAGCCGCTCATCTTCAGCCCAGCCATCCCAATGCGTCACCCCAGGGTCCACAGCTGCCAGTAGGCTTGCTATATGCCTCATCACATAGCTCACTCTCGTCCTACCCCATGTCAGGTAATCGTCAGCCCAATGCAGCCGCACCCAGCAGCCAACATGAGAAAGGTAGGGAGCCTTGGTTAGGAAACCCACATCTGGTGCCACCTCAGCCTCGTCCCTATATCCCACCTGTGGCTCCTCCCGGATTGCTACATGTAAATCCAGCTCCAGATCAGATGATGCCTCTACCCGTGCACCAGACAGCACGCCAGCCTTTATCCGTGCCTCCACCCATGCACCAGTCAGTACATCAGTCTGCTTATGTACCCCAACCCCTCTACCAAGGGAACCCAGCCATGCTGACCCATTATCCCTCCACCGTGTATCAGCATGCACCCCCCAATATAGAAGGCCCAACATTTCCTGACTTTACTAAAGAAGATAGAGCTCAATATGTGGAGCTACGCCTTTCACTTAGCACACTCCTTCATCCTTCTCAGTCCGAGCATTACAAATATGCCATCCTACTGAAGCATGTCAAGGTTCCCCATGCACATCGCCTTGTGCTTGCTCATGCAGAGTCTAGTATGCCCTACTCTGAAGCTCTGAAAGCACTGGATGAACGCTATGGACGTCCATATCAGTTTGTGCTGAAGGAGATAGAGGACATGGAACGCCTACCCCCGATCCGAGATGATAAGGCTCTCGACGAGTTTTCCATCAGAGTGCAGTCGCTTGTTGGGATGCTGAAATCTCTCCGACGTGAAGGCTATGAGGAACTCCACTGTGGCTCAAATGTGAAGCGCCTTCTAAGCAGGCTCCCCAAGCACCAGCAAGAGAGATTTCGTCGTCAACAGTATAGGAAAGACCCTGATAAACTGAAGCTATCGCTCATTGACTTTTCAGAGTGGCTAAAAGCAGAAGTCAGATGTCTGGACATTGAGCCCTCACTTCAAGCTCACAGTGAGAAGGACAAGAAAGAATTCAAGCAGCAGAAATCCAAGGTTAAGATCACTACTATTATGCATGGGACAGGCAGTGCCAGTAACCAACCATCCAACCAACCATCCAACACGCCCCCCCAAGTAGCTCATTCTATCCAAACCCAAGGGAAGGGTAAGATATACTGCCCTTACTGCGAGGCAGAGCACTACCTCAGTCAATGCGAGAGCTTCGCTAAGCTTACCAAAGCAGAGATGGTGGACTGGATTAAAGTCAAGAGAAGGTGCTGGAGATGTGGTCGTTCTCACCTAGCCTCTGCCTGTGACCTCAAGAAGCCGTGTCGCCTTTGTAAGTCAAAACACCTTTCCGTCCTACATGAAGTCAACCAGAGGAGTGAGAATGAGCCCACCATCAGGGCGACAGCAGAGACTCACTATCTGGATCAGCCAAATGGATATAGCCAGGTGCTGTTAAAGATTGTCAGAGTCATTTTGCAATACCAGGATAAAGTGTTTGACACATATGCAGTGCTGGATGATGGCTCTGAGAGAACCATCCTGCTTTCATCTGCAGCACGCCACCTGGAAATAGAGGGTCAAGCAGAAGACCTCACACTCCGTACTATCCGCCAAGACATCAAGACACTGTCAGGCTCACGTGTGTCCTTTACTATTGCTCCAGCTTCCCAACCATCAAAGAGGTTCTCCATTCAAGGTGCATTCACAGGGGAACACCTAGGCCTCTCCCAGTACAGCTACCCAGTCACCCAGCTCCAGAGAAGGTATCGGCATCTACGCGGTCTGGCAATCCCACCCATCGATGGAGCTCAGCCAACCCTCCTGATTGGATCTGATCATGCTGATCTGATCGTTCCAATTGAGCCAGTGCATCTGGGTCCCCCTGGTGGTCCCGCAGCAGTCAAGACTAATCTCGGCTGGACACTCCAGGGTCCAGCAAAGTACCTGCAGCAACATCTTCCCACCACACAGTGCTTGTTCACCACAGTTTCCTCCCCTTCTGCTGAGCTGTTCAGTCAAGTTGAACGGTTGTGGCAGTTGGATACACTGCCTTTCAAAAGTGAGAGGTTGGTGACCAGATCCAGACAGGACAAGTACTCAGTGGACCTATTGGAGGCCGAGACCATCCGTGTAGAAGTAAACGGAGTACATCGGTATGCTACACCCCTTCTACGAGTCCCAAACATGCCCAAGCTGCAAGTTTCAAAGGAAGTTGTTATGAAATACCTGCGAAACACAGAGAAGAGGTTAGTACAAGACCCACTGCGTGCATCTACCTACCAGGAGGAGATCAAGAAACTGGAGGTTGCTGAGTACGCTACCAAGATTGATTCCAGCGAGGCGGACTCATCAGAGGAGTCGTGGTTTCTGCCCCACCACATGGTCAGGCACAACGGCAAGGAACGGATTGTTTTCAACTGCAGCTTCCAGCTTGGCAGACAAAGTCTGAATAACTACCTCCTTCCAGGCCCAGCCTTAGGACCCTCACTCCTCGGAGTCCTCCTGCGCTTCAGAGAGCATCGAGTCGCCGTAAGTGGAGACATTAAAGGGATGTTTCACCAGGTCCGCCTGCTGGACAGAGACAAGCCCTTGCTGAGGTTCCTTTGGAGGAACCTAAAGACGGACGAACAACCATCAGTGTACCAGTGGGAGGTCCTGCCTTTCGGGACGACGTGCAGTCCCTGCTGCGCGATCTTTGCCCTACAGAAACACGTCAATGAGTCAAGTCAACCAGGTGAAAATGTCCGTCACAGTGTAGAACAGTGTTTCTACGTCGATAACTGCCTGCAGAGTCTACCTACCGAAGAAGAAGCCAGTAACCTTGTGACAAAGCTTAGATCCCTTCTAGCTGCAGGTGGCTTCGATATCCGCCAGTGGGCCAGTAACCAGCCAGAGGTGATTCACAACCTGCCTAAGGAGGCCAAGTCTGACAGTAGCGAAAGATGGGTTTCTCAGATGCATGGTGAAGCTCAGGAGATGACGCTAGGCCTCAGTTGGCACTTCATGGAGGACACACTCCATTACAGACATCGCCCGGTAGCCCCAAGCCAGACGACCATGCGAAATATCTATAAGATACTAGCAAGCCAGTATGACCCTCTAGGTCATATCCTGCCCTTCACCACAAGGGCCAAAGTTCTGGTCCAGAGACTGTGGGCCAAAGACCGCGACTGGGACAACCCGAACTTACCAGCCGACCTCCTACAAGCCTGGACTACATGGGAAGAAGAGCTCCCTCAGCTCCCAACCGTCAGTTTCTCCCGGAGCTACTTCCCACCAGACGTTGATGTAAGTGCCATCACCCTCGAGCTTCACGTCTTCTGTGATGCATCGGAGTCCGCCTATGGGTCAGTTGCTTATCTGCGTGGTGAGGATCCAACTGGCCAAGTTCAGGTAGCCTTCGTGCTGGCACGCTCAAGAGTGGCACCGAAGAAACAACAGTCAATGCCACGCCTTGAGCTCTGCGCTGCCCTCACCGGAGCTCAGCTTGCCCAGATGATTCAGAGAGAGCTCACCCTTCAGTTGAGGGACACAGTGCTGTGGTCTGACTCCACCACGGTACTTACCTGGATACAGTCAGAGTCCTGCAGATACAAGGTGTTTGTAGGGACTCGTGTATCCGAGATCCAGGAGCTGACGGATCACCAGTCATGGAGGTATGTGGACACACAGAATAACCCCGCAGATGCTATCACCAGAGGGATGACACTGTCCAACCTAGCCAAGCCAAACCAATTCAGTCAAGGTCCTGCCTTCCTCCAGCTACCACGTGAGAGTTGGCCAGCGACAACTTCTTTCGTGGAAGTCCCAGATGAGACGGAAATGAAGAGGTCTGCATTCTGTGGCATTATGTCAGCCATTACTGCTCCAGAGATCCCAGCCGCTGAAGACTACTCTACCTTCGAAGATCTCCTTGAGGCAACAAGTAGGTCACTGCACGGGGCGGCCTCCCAGTCAAGCACCCTCAGTGCAGATGACCACGCAGAGGCAGAACTCAGAATCCTTCAGAGAGCGCAATATGATAGCTTTCCAGACGAAGTCAAGTGCCTAAAAACAGGGAAAGCACTTCCATCCAGCAGTCGGCTCTTGTCACTTGCTCCAGAGTACGACGCCTCTAGGGGCCTCATCCGAGTAGGTGGTAGGTTGCGCCGTTCTACCAATCTGGAAGAAGATGTTGTGCACCCAATTGTGCTAGAACCTAAGCACCATATTACCAAACTTATCATACGACAGTATGACAACAAGTTACTCCATTCTGGATCGGAAAGGGTCTTTGCAGAGCTCCGACGCAAGTTTTGGATCCTCCAGGGCCGCGAAGCTGTGCGTCGCTATCAGAGATCCTGCCTGGAGTGCCAGAAATGGAGAGCAAAGCCTGCTATTCCTAAGATGGCAGATCTGCCCCCTTGTCGTCTCCGCCTCCTGAAGCCTCCATTTTATTCAACAGGAGTAGATTGCTTTGGCCCGTTCCAGGTCAAGAGAGGTCGGGGTACGGACAAGAGATGGGGAATAGTTTTCAAGTGTATGACCACCAGGTGCATCCACCTAGATGTGCTGTCCAACATGAATACCGACTCGTTCCTTATGTCACTCAGAAGGTTCGTGGCTAGACGGGGAACTCCCTTCGAGCTTCTCTCTGACTGTGGGACCAACTTCCGCGGAGGGGAGCATGAGCTCAGGGCGAGTTTTGAGGCCATGTGCGAAGAGCTACAGACGAAGATGGCCAAGCACCAGATCCGTTTCCAGTTCAACCCACCAAATGCACCTCACTTTGGTGGAGCTTGGGAGCGGGAGGTAAAATCCATTAAGGCTGCACTCTACGTTACTCTGGGAGCACAGACAGTTACCGAAGAAGTCTTGCAGACAGTTCTGATTGAGGTAGAGGGAATCCTGAACTCCAAGCCACTGGGCTATGTGTCGACAGATGTAGCTGATGTGGATCCCGTAACTCCCAACTACCTCCTTATGGGGCGGCCAGACTCTTCGCTTCCTCAAGTGGTGTACCCTGAATCTGAGATTCTCAGTCGGAGAAGGTGGCGGCACAGTCAGGTGTTAGCTGACCAGTTCTGGACCCATTTCATACGGAACTACTTACCTTTCCTGCAGTCAAGACAGAAATGGGTGAAGGACACGGAGAACCTCACTGTTGGTACGGTGGTGATGGTAATCGACCAAAGGTTACCACGTGCACTGTGGCCCGTGGGACGAGTCACGAAGACCATTAGGAGTGTCGATGGTAAAGTGAGGACTGCTGAGGTGCAGGTGGAGGAGAGGACCTACACCAGACCAGTAGCCAAGCTCATTGAGTTGCCTGCTATCCCAGAGGATGCCTCGACGACAGCTCCTGGGAATAGTTGAGCCTTTCTGGGAGATAATTTACACTGTAAATTATGGGGCGGCTGTGCAAAAGGCTCAAGTGCTGTGACCATGGACAGAGCCTGTACAGTGTTCGCTCAGGCCACGCCCCCTTTTTTCCGACATGTTGAAACATGTCCTGGCTCGCAGAGGGCTGTCAGTTGAATTTCAGTTCATCAGTTAAGTTTCAGTTGGTGTTTGTGTGCGTCAGTGACCACAAAACCACACTTACACTGTAAAGTGTCGAAAGATATAGTGCCTGTGCATCTGTATTTGAAAGTATATATTAAAACCTTCAAGGAATAACCCTGCCTTCCGTGTCCTGACTAGACACCCCATATCGGTGACTAATTTTCATAACCAGTAAGAGTCCCCGTTACAACATAGGCACAGGCTAATTATTGCTAAACTAAAATGCTAGTTAACATTAGTAATTAAACTAAACAGCTAATGTAAGTCCAAACTGCCTGCGAGCTTCTCCTGTACTGTACGGTAATTCCTCTACTGTGTGACAGTAAGTCTCGTGGTTATGACACAATCGTTAGCCTATTTTTATAAAAACGTCTGCTACGGAGCCATAACGTGAGGTACAAGGTAATGGAGCCTTTTATACATTGTCGTGTTTCTTTAGAAATAAACAATGGACAAATAAAGTCTTTAAACGCTTCAGATGTAAAGTTATTGGCTGTCAAAGTGACGCCAAAATGAATGGCAGCATTAAAATGGCGCCATAGCGCCTTCACTCTGTGGAGAGAAGCCTGCCCCCTTGGTTGGTTTGTGTACAGTCACCATAGCAACGCAGAGAGCTGACCGTAAGCCGTAAACAGACGAGAGGTGGTAAACTGTCACAAACCCTGATTGAGACGCAGATTCTGAATGTGCTGTATACATGTCCAAAGAATGCTTTTAAAACCAGAATAATACCGTCACATCACACACGTCTTAGTCGGAAAGGAGGTCTTATTTTAAATATATATAATAACAGAATACTGTTTACATGACCTGTATCAAATGTGGAATATGCTTCTAAACATATTCTTAACACAGAACACCCTATTTTGGCACATGCTATGCTGACCTTGTTCTCCCCCCTCTCCAGGTTGTGAAAACGCCACCGTGGCCGACATCGTCTTCCTAGTTGATGGCTCCTCCAGCATCAGCCCTGGAAACTTTCAGGAGATCCGGTCTTTTCTCCGCAACTTCATTAAAGCCCTCGACATCGGCCCCAACAAAGTTCGCATCGGCTTGGCTCAGTACAGTGATGAACCTCAACTGGAGTTCCTGCTGAAGGATCACTCTGACAAGAAGTCTCTGCTGGCCGCTGTGGAAAAAATTCAACTCCTAGGAGGAGGCACTGAAACAGGCACTGAAACAGGCAAAGCCATCGACTTCCTCCAGAAGCAGTACTTCACCAAAGAGGCGGGAAGCCAAGTTGGCCAACGTGTGCCTCAGATTGCTATAATTATCACGGATGGGGAATCCACTGATGAAGTGAAGGAACCCGCCCAGAAGCTTAGGCAGAACGGAGTCATTGTGTTTGGCATCGGGGTGGGAGAAGCCAACCAGAAGCAGCTTGAGTCCATCGCCAACAGGCCTCCACATCGCTTCCTTCACTTATTAGATAGCTATCAGGCTCTGCAGGGGCTGTTGAAAAACCTGCTGGAAACTGTTTGTGTCTCTGTGGTAGATCAAAAGGAAGGTAAGGCAAAGGTTTGGATATATAGTTGCCTAGTTGTTAATTTCACAATAATAGAAAATAACTATCAAAGAAAAAAAACTAGCCAGAGTCTATCTTTTTAAATGCCGAAAGCAATGCTGATTGATTATCCCACCCTGGCTCTAACCCTTATGGTCTACTTTACATTTGGTTTACTACTGTTAGAATCTGCAGTCCACTTTGGTAGCCATTTTGTCAAAAAGTGCAAGTTGATTACTGTCATTTCCAGTAAGGGTTTTGAAGAACACAGGACAAAATGAGCATGGGTAGGTGTACTTAAGGTGTCAGTTTCTACACAGTCTTGTTCAGTGGCGGTTCTAGACACATTTTACTAGGGGGGCCAAGGAGGGGCCAGTGTTTAATCAGGGGGGCACACATAAAAAACTGGCAACACGTGATATTCAAAGATTATAAACTTTATTTTACTTTAAAATCATATGACATTTATTATAACACGTATTTTGTACAAGAGTGCAGGTGCAAGAGAGATAGTGCCATAAAAATGAAAAAATAAATAAATTTAAAGAAATTAAAAAGTACAAGGTACAAATACAGGGTTCATATTCAATGTGAACAAAACTCCAGGATACAACAAAGGGTACAACAATGTGCCATTTCCTATTTATGGAAGCCCCACGACTGTGGACAGTTGATTCCACATTTTGTTTTAAGAAAGAAAACTTTGAGTGATTTATAAACAAAACACACTACCCTGTATCCATTTAGGTAAAATAAACCAAGTCAGAAAAGAAATTCAATTCAATTCAAAGAGGCTTTACTAGCATGACCATATTGACACACAGTATTGCTAAAGCACATAAACAGGGAAACGTGTTACACATTAACATCCAGGTGTCCAATAGGATGCAGACAATAAACATTAAGTTAACATTCGTTTAAAAGCAACAATCACGTCAACACAATGTAGCAATATGAACAACACTGATGGATATCAGCAACAACATTAACACAAGAATATTACAGGTGTCTGTGTGTGTGTGTCTGTCTGCACTTCACTGTCAGTTGATGAGCAGGTGTACAAAAAAAAGGCTTTACAACATATATGGGCAAGTCCATTTAGGACAGCACATTTCCACCATAGTTCACATTAGGAAAGAATGACAGCATGAATGCTCACTAAACAAACATACACTACATTTATACTTTTTATACACATTTTTTTCCAGTAAGTTTTTAAGAGTGAAAGGGAAGTAAGCAATCGCTCATCATAGGATCATACATATTTCAGTTACAATATTAGTTACAATATTAGTGTTAGTTAGATCAGCCAAGACGGATGAAGTTACGTGGTTAACATCACAACACTGTGTAGACCTAGCAAGGACAGCCTACCAACATTTGGATATTTGCTTCTGCTTCGATGAGTTTGCTTAGATATGATTACATTTCTAAACACATCGAGACCAGACATTTAAAAACTTGATTTGATTTATGTGTGAGGAACAAAAGGAACATGTAGGCTATGTGCAAGAACAACAAGTCACTTATGATATTAAATCGTTTTGCTTACCTTCGACTCCTGCAAATCGTAGCTCCTCTCGCAAATAGTAGTTGCTGAGCTCTCATTCACCGAAGCAGCACCACACGTTGCAGGCATGCAGAGAGGGCAGGATACAGTTTTTGGGTGCGCCACTCTAATTTACCCGTGTAGAACGTTGCCGTGTAGAGCGTTGCATTAGTTCCGCTTTTAGCGCTCGCGTGTAAAATAGTTATAAATTCATAATTTTTTATTTGGTCAGCACGGGGGGGCCACAGGGGTGGCCAGGGACATTTCCAGGGAGGCATGGGCCTCCCCCGGCCTCCGTGTAAAACCGCCACTGGTCTTGTTCAAACATATACTAAGACCAAAGTGTACCTGTTCCAAATGGCCCACTCAAAGCCTCCATCATAGACAGGGCCGAGACATGGCGAAGTTTACAAATAGCAAATGGGTATTCACAGTGTTGGACCTGCTACACATGAGAAAAGTAGTGGTGTTAAGCCTGAAAAATAGAGTTCGGCACCATATTGTTTGTACAGTCAGCTTTTGCTTGTCAAAACCTGAAAATATAAAAGTTTGTATATATCTTTTTGGGTTGAAAGGTCTGAATTATTTGACCCCTCCTCAACTATGACGAACTAGCTATAACATTGAGAGGTGGCTGGGAGGAGCCAGACAATATTGACTTGACTGTATTAAACTGCAACAGAATGTAATAATGTTTATGTTTTTTCTTCTTCTTGCAGCTTTGGCAGAAAGGTTTTCAGATATTTTCTTCCTGGTGGACAGCGGCATAGCTCAACAAATGTTCAATTCTTTTAGGATCGACCTTCAGAAATTGATCAATCAAATTAATGCTGGAGCGTCCACCTACCGTGTCGGTGTGGCGCAGTACGGTCAAGATACCCAGGTTGAATTCCTTCTCAATGCTCATCAAACTAAACAGCAACTCCTGTCTGCTGTCAAAGGTCTCCGCCTGCGCCCACAACCCAACCAACCACGTAACCTAGGTAGGGCTCTGCAGAACGCCAACACTCGCTTTTTTACCAGCGAGGCGGGGGGCCGTGCACACCTAGGCGCCCGACAGTTCCTGGTCGTTGTGAGTGGAAGAGACTCAGATGATCCTGTGTATAAGGATGCTCAAAAGATCAAATCAGCAGGGATTACTGTTGTTGGGATGAGTGCAGGTGCAAGTATGGATGCCTTACAACGTTTTGTCAGTTCTGGGTACGCATTTGATTCTCCCAAAGTACTTATTTTGAAGGATTCCATCTTGACTGAGAAAAAGGACAACATTACTGAAGGTGAGAATTATCATTCTTTTGGGCACTCAGCCACCTAACCAGTCGTAATTTTTGTTGTTAGTGTCTGGAAGTGGACATTGTAGAGCTGCTTTACAGGCAGTGAGGATCAAATAAGAATGACTATCTGAGTTCATTTTGGGGAAAAAATCATTGAATGCTGTTATGAGTGTTAAATGTAAAGGAGATTTTAAACAAATCATCTTTAAATTATTTTATACCATTCTTTTAACCTAGCCGCCTTTTAAGATAACAAATCACCAAATTATAAATAATTTCATCTTCAAATATATATTTGAATGGTTAAGTTGCCGACGGCTTAAGTTAACTTAATACATTCCTTTTCACAGATTGCAAAGGAGCCAATATTGCAGACATTGTATTCATCGTTGATGAGTCGGGAAGCATTGGACACGAAAACTTTCAGCTGGTGCGCACTTTCCTGCACTCGATTGTGAGCAGCCTGGATGTAAGACCAAATAAAGTCCAAGTGGGGATCGTTACGTACAACGAGGTGTCCACAGCACGGGTCTACCTCGACACGTTCGATAACAGGGAGGAAATCCTCCAGTTCATCAGGATCCTGCCTTACAATAGAGGTGGAACGAACACTGGAGCTGCCCTAAACTTCACTCGGGACAAAATCTTCATTGAGGAAAAGGGCAGCAGGAAAAGTAAGGGTGTCCAGCAGGTGGCGGTGGTGATCACCGACGGTGAATCCCAGGACAGCGTGCATGAAGCAGCAATCAGTCTCCGCCGGGCTGATGTCACCGTATACTCTGTAGGAATCGAAAATGCCAACATGGAAGAACTGAAGGACATGGCGTCTCACCCCGTTGATAGGCATGTTTTTAATGTGAACAGTTTCACCGAGCTGAAGGCCCTGAAGTACAGCCTGCAGAAAGTCATTTGTGAAAACATCATTGACCAAGCTGTCAAAGTCAGTACAAGGGAATCCGAGGCCAAAAAAGGTTTGAACCACTGTTTTTTCGTAGTCTTCTTTTGTCACGTTAATATTGACAATTCCATAGACACAAAATAATCAACATTTAAATATTGTATTAGTATTTATGTTGTAAGCTGCATATTAAATCAATGTAAGAAGAGAGTTAGAGTATGGATGAGAATGGGATGGGTGGAACAAAAAGTCATTTTGACCCAACCTAAAAAAAGGTTTTTGTTCCCAGAATTACCAGTCAAAGCCAGACCATTTCCTATGTTTGAATGTTCCTCCTCTCTTTGACTATGTGAAAAGAACTAACTCATGCAGTTGCTCTTCCTCTCCAGCATGTGAAAAAACGGATGAAGCAGACATCTTCTTCCTGATGGACGACTCGGGAAGCATTGGGAACCCTGACTTCGAAGACATGCGGAACTTCATCTTGACATTTCTTCGTAGCTTCACTATTGGGCCAGATCATGTCCGCATCGGGCTTGTGAAATATGCTGATAATCCAACTTTGCAATTTGACCTGACAGCCTCCTCAAATGTTGATAACTTGGAGAAATTTGTGAAGAATATTAAACATGATGGAGGTGGGACAGAGACAGGAAAAGCCCTAAAATCCATGCGCCCACACTTAAGTAGAGCGATGCAAACTCGTGGTCACACAGTCCCAAAGTACCTGATTGTCATCACAGATGGGGAATCCACTGATGATGTCAAGGCTCCAGCAGAAGAACTGAGGCGGCAGGGTGTCATCATCTTTGCCATCGGAGTGAAAGAGTCAAACGAAGCTCAGCTACTAGATATTGCAGGAGACTCCAAAAGGACCACCCAGGTCAATAATTTTGATGCCTTGAAATCCATCAACAACAACATCATCAGAGAAATCTGTAATGAAGACGGTAAGTAAAGGTTAACTACACTGGACTTTAAAGTGGCGTTTTTCCATTACATGGTACCAGCTCGACTCACGTCGACTCCACTCCCCTTTTTTTGGTTTTCCACTATGATAAAAAGTCCCTGGTACCTGCTAACAGGTTCTTTATTTAGTATCACCTCCGTTGAGGTTCCAAGCGAGCTGAGGCGATACCAAAAGGTGACGTGAAAAGCTGTAGACTACTGATTGGTCAGAGAGAATCGTCACTAATGACTGCGTCATCATTACTAGCGACAGACGGGGGGGATGTCCTGAACAAACCCGCCATTTTTAAATAGTTTAGCCAGCGACGGTTTTTTTTGCTGCCTCCAGCTTCTTCTGAAACTAAATGTGTCTTCTGGCAAACAGCCAGATGCTGATAATCAGACACAACACACCTTCCACGTTGTGTGTGTGTGTCGCGTTAGGTCACCGAGTAGAGCTGGTACTAGCAGTGGGTAAGCGCCAATAATTAGCAAAAGGAGAGGGAAATGAAACCAGATCATCTGGGTTTTTCGCCAGAAAAAAATAAATGACAATGACATTTATAATATTACTAAATACTAAAAATACAGCCTTGAAACAGCCTTAAAACCTTAGTCAACAGTTTTTAAACAACAATTGCTTATGTTGAAACATTTACGACTCACCTTAATTCAAACTGCCCAACTCAATTCATGTCCACTAATGATTCATTCATTCATAAACTACCGTATGCCATCCAGTATAATCATCCTTGACTAGAGAAATTGGGTGAATGTCATCTTAGCTAAAAGGTACCAGTTTTAGTTTAATTGTTTTTAATGTTGACTAAGAAGAACTAATCAGCTGCCTGCAATCTCAGTGATACCCAACGACTGGGCCCGAAGGGAAGACGACGGGGAAAACAGGAACACCACGTTAACATTTCTGTGTTCTGTGTCCACAGCTTGCAAAGGTGTACAGGGTGACGTATTTTTCTTAGCTGACGGCTCTGAGAGCATCTCTGAGGTAGACTTTGAGAAAATAAAAGAATTCATGAAAGCCGTCATCAGCAAGCCCACCATCGAGCAGAATAAGGTGCACATCGGTCTCATGCAGTTCAGCACTGGCAACAGGCTGGAGTTTCCCCTCACCCGCCACTACAGCAGAGATGAAATTCTGAAAGCCATCGATGGTATGACACAGCTGAAGGAAGGCACGCGCACAGGAAAGGCCCTTACTGAGGTGTCACAGTATTTTGATGAAACCAATGGAGGGCGTCCTGGCGTCAGTCAGAGGCTGATCGTGATAACAGACGGCGAGGCCAACGACGAGGTCATAGGCCCCGCTGAGGCTCTGAGGAAAAAGGGGGTGGTAGTCTATGCCATTGGAGTCGGGGACGCCAAGACCAACCAGCTGGGTGATATCAGCGGCTCACAAGACAGGGTGTATGTGAAGAGGGACTTTGATGCTCTGAAGGATTTGGAGAGCGAGATGGCTCAGGAGATCTGCAGGAAAAGTAAGTAAGAGCAGTTTCCCCAAAAATATTTTAGAGTAACCAGTGTACACATTTGTAAAAGCATTGAACCATTAGCTCAATCTCTCAAGTGTGCCAGTCTGCTTTAAAGGAGTCTGCATTTTAAATAAGCATGAAAATGATTTTCAACATGTGCATGTATGACACCCATTATCTCCATGATTTACATATTGAACAGGTAAAATAGAAATGAGAAAAGGAGTTTTTGTGCTTTTACCAGTTAGCATTGAAGCTAATTGTTGATCAGCAACCCCTGTGCGAAGAAACTAACTTTTGTTTTGACAGCAATCAAGTGTATTTCCTGAAATATTTAAACAATCTTTTAAGTTACTGACTTTATGCTCTTTCTTTTTTCTTTCAACCAGATTGTACAATAAATACTGCTGACATTATTTTCCTGGTGGACAGCTCCACAAGCATAGATGAAATTGAGTATGGAAGCATGCAGATCTTTATGGAGACAATAGTGAATCAAACAACAGTTGGCAAGGACAAGACTCGTTTTGGGCTCATTTTCTACGCTGATGAATCCCAGTCTTATTTTTCTTTGCATGACTATGACTCCAAACGAAAAGTTCTTGCTGCATTACCAAAGAAGAAGCCACTAGAAGGAAACACCTACACTGGCGAGGCCTTGCAATTCTCGTTGCAGTACTTTAGCGCTGCACATGGTGGCCGTAAAGCATCCAATGTTCCTCAGATTCTCATGGTGATCACAGACGGGGCTGCCACCAACCCTAACATCTTAAAAGCGCACTCTGATGCACTGCGAGACAACGGGATCAACGTCATCAGTGTCGGAGTGAAAGAAGCAAACATTGAGCAGCTGGAGACTATGGCTGGTGGCGACAAATCCAAAGTTTTCTTTGTGGACAATTTTAAGGCTCTAGAAACTCTGTACGAAAAAATGTCTTCTGCCCTCTGCCCAAAGCCAGGTAAGAGTAATGACACACAGACTTGCAGCTTTTGCTCTATACTTTATCAACACATTCGTACTCCCAGCACGTCAAAAACTGATGCTTGGTCAGGGGCCTTTGGCGTACAAACTGCAGTAAGTAATCCCATCTGTGGTGATACTTGATGCTCTGGGTACCCCTTTTGCTGAACACACCTGATCAAGCTAATCAGGTGTGGGTGGAGCAGGGAAAGACAGAGGAAATTATTGCATGCCAGATAATCTGCGGACCAATGGAGGCACATATAGTGCGTTACATTTAAATCGGAAGTCGGAGCTGGGAATGACGTCAGACAGGAGTAGAGCGTGTTCCATTCATACTAGTCGGATTTCACTGTGGGGTTGCTCTTTCCAGGTTAGCCATTGTTAGCAATACCAGTTGATAACGCATTGGGCTGTTTTTTGTGCATACAAACACTATACATTAGCAACATGTCCACAGATAAAAGTTGGATAGTACTGTGTGTACGACTGATTTAATGATACACAAATAAGACAGGTGCGCACACACACACACACACACAGACACACACACACACACACACACACACACACACACACACACACACACACACACACACACACACACACACACACACACACACACACACACACTTATAAACTTTTGCTAGTTTATAAATCACTAAACGTTGTAGTGTAAATGGAGCCTGATATTTTGCACCTATTCATTATCAGTTTGGAGATACCACTGTAAAATGGGGAGTAGAGTGTATTGTTGGCTATACAGTTATAATTCCAAGGCACACTTGTGTATTAGTAATGTAGACAAATGTCTTTCTTTTTTTTTTTGCTTTGGCAGCTTGCAAGACTGGCGATGTTGTCTTCCTACTTGATCGGTCTAGCAGCATCAACGAAGGCAAACACAATATCATGAAAAACTTCACGACAACATTAGTCGACAGCTTTGAAGTCGGTGAAAAGTTGGTGCGTATTGGACTTTGCCAGTTCAGTGACGAGCCTAACGATGAGTTTTACCTCAACGAGTACTACAATAAGGAGGATTTGAACACACACATCCTTGAAGTGGATTACACAGGTGGAGACACCTACTTAGGGAGAGCCTTGAATCACATTAAGGATTACTTTGAGGGGTCGCGGGGCAGCCGTGACGACGTCCCCAAAAATCTGGTGTTGATCACAGATGGTGATTCTCATGATGACGTGGAGGACGCAGCTGACATTCTCAGGGATCTGAACATTAATGTGTTTGCCATCGGCGTTGGAGACGTCCACGACCTGCAGCTCCTGCAGATTGCTGGCACCCCAAAGAGGCTGTTCACTGTGCGGAATTATGATGTTTTGCACAATATCAAGCAAAGGGTGGTCGACGAAATGTGCGATCAAACACCAACCCCAATACCAACACCGTCGCCAGTACCAACAACGCCCCCCACACCGCCGCCACCCCCGAAAGACTGCACGATTGATATTGCCATAGGATTCGATATTTCTCAAAGGACCGGAGGTCTTGGCGAGATGCTGATCAGCGGCCACAGAGAGCTCCAGAAATTGTTGCCACAGATCCTCAATTACGTTTCCTCATTACAAGACCTGTGCTGTGTCGGCCCCGCACCTATCAAGCCCAACATCGCCTTCCAAGTGGTAGCTAGAGATGGGCGTACCTTGTATGACACAAACTTTGAACGCTACAGCGTGGACGTGGTGAATAAAGTCATGATCCTGCCGATGTCAGAACGTTCCTATTTCAACACTGCCATGCTGAACTCCTTCAAGGAGAGGTTCAAGATCAAGTCCAAAGCTCGTGTGAAGGTGAGAGTGACACAGCTGGCTAACCCAGAAAATCAATGAAAGATCCGCGAAATCACTATCGCCAAACTCACCAAACTCCATGTAAATAAACTGATTTTATCATCATCAACACACTTCATTTAAAGTCAGCAAAAACAAAATAATACTATCAGAAGCCGTCTTGGTTCATCTTTCCACTGTTCCAACAAACACCACTCTGGTCTGGGTGAATTCACCCATTTACATGTGGAAATATGCTGGCTCTATACACACAAAAGTAGTGATTATTTACATGGAGTCTGGCTCTATACACGTTAAAAGTAGTGATTATTTACATGGAGTCTGGCTCTATACACGTTAAAAGTAGTGATTATTTACATGGAGTCTGGCTCTATACACGCTAAAAGTCCTGATTATTTACATGGAGTCTGGCTCTATAGACGTTAAAAGTCCTGATTATTTACATGGAGTCTGGCTCTATACACGCTAAAAGTCCTGATTATTTACATGGAGTCTGGCTCTATACACGCTAAAAGTCCTGATTATTTACATGGGGTCTGGTGGATTTGGTGATGGTGATTGCGGGGCATCTAATTTTAATTTAACTTATACTCTTTATTGATCCCCAATGGGGAAATTAGAATTATTTAATTTTGTTATCACACACTAATTACAGGCCTGAAATACACACATGCTCAGGTCCTGTCAGAGTGAGTGGGCTGCGACTGCTGCGACCGCCCTGGGTGGTTCGGGGGGGGGGGTTGGTGCCTTGCTCAAAGGCACCTTGGCAGTGCCCAGGAGGTGAACCTCACCAGCTACTAGTCCACCTCTGTATTTCGGTCCGTACGGGAACTTGAACCAGAAACTCTGTGGTTCCCAACCCAACTCCCTACAGACTGAGCCATTGCCATCCCCAACTCTGTAGGGATCCTTTACATAATGTTGTCAGACACCTAGAATAATAATCTGCAACGCAAACTGACGAAGAAGAAATAAACCCCCAGAAAATTACCCTTTAAGGTTTAAACTGTTAAATTAGATACCACCCTCCTCCCCCTAGGTTTGGTCTCCAAAAATAGATACACATATAACAAACACAAGAATGCTCATGCACATTTTAATTACCACATTCCATGAATAATTCCATTTTCCTCTCTCTGGGGATACATTTGGGGGGAAGAAATGTACGAAAAATAATGTTTCTTTGGTTTACATAAATGAGGACAAAAAGCAGCAGTTTTCTCCCCACTGTGAATCGCTAACGTGTTTGGAATAATCTGCAGACCTGTCGGGAATGAGGGGATTCCCTCACATTATAACCAGCCATAACATTGTCTACTAATCCTTGATCTCGTCCATCAGGTGCTGGTGATCTTCTCAGATGGACTCGATGAAGACGTGATGAAACTGAAGCATGAATCAGAGCTGCTGCAAAAGTCTGGTAAAAACTAGGTGTTGCTTCTTCTGTAAAACATGTAAGGGATATTTATCCCTTAAATATTTTATAATGTAGAGCGAGGCGGTTGTTATAGCAAATCATCCTGTCGGAGTTGCGTTCAATATAGTCTATATCCTTGGTTCCCAAATTTTTTTCAATAATGTACCCCTTTTGAATTGTTTCTTTAAGCCAAGTACCCCCTGAACAGCACTAATCATTTTAAAGAGGAACAGTACAGCGATGTCAGCGATAGATTTACTAAACCTTAGCCTTGGAACTGAAAAAAACCTTTAAATGCTGATGAAAAAAGGAGACAAAAACTATAAAAAAGACAAAACCTTGGAAAAAGATGGTAGAAAGAAGGAAGGAAGTAAAGCAAGAATAGGTCGAAAACAGTATAAAAAACTTCAAAAACAGTGACATAAAAAAGCGAGTAGTAGGACAGTAGAAGGAAGGCAAGAATAGGTCCAAAGAAGGCGACACAAATGTCACATTTTTGGTAGGAAAAAAAAAGTCTACATAAAGAGGGTCAATGTTCTGGACAACAGCCTTGTAACTATTAAACATTTTATGAAATATCTCACGTACCCCCTGCAGTCCACCAAAGTACCCCGAGGGGTACACAGACCCCCATTTGAACACTGGTCTATATCCTTGATGTTCAACTTCCAGGATTGCTCCTGTGCAGCAAGAAATTAACCTAACCCTAACTTTTTCTCAAAGTTTTTGTCTCTTTTTGACAATTTTTATGTTTTTGCGCTTTTCAATACATGCGTACATGTCCCTGAACCTCCCTAGATAGACTTTATTTTATGTTGTGATATACGTCTTCAATTTCATTCATAATGGTCTTTAAAAGGTCTTAAAAAATCTTAAATTTGACTTGGTGAAAGCTGCAGAAACCCTGCTCTAGGACAGTAACCTACAATCAGTTGCTGTTTACTGTGTGCAGGGGTGAGCGCTCTGCTGGCTGTGGCTCTGGAGGGGGTGCGTGACCCCGCCCAGCTGCAGATGGTGGAGTTTGGCCGAGGATTCGACTACAAGCTTCCTCTCAGCATCGGCATGGAGAGCGTCGGCAGCACCATCCTCAAACAGATCGTAAGTCTGGCACGTTACAGCCAACCACATGTCAATCAGTCAATTGACATTTATTCATATCGTTCTCGTTCTCGTTCACAGGAACCAGCAGAAACATAAAACATAACATACAGTATAATCAGAAAAGAGTAAAACATAACAAACATTATAATCAGAAAAGGTTACATAAAAGCAGGAGGAAAAATGAAAATGTGTAAATGTATTAAAAGCCATTCTAAATTGAATACGTCTTTTTTTTAGAGTTTTAGTTAGATTTAAGAAGAGCTATGTCTGTATTAGTGTGCATGTAAGGGGGTAACTTCGGGGCAGATCAGCCCACAGTTTGGCCGGTCGCATGGCAGTGGCTACAGAGCTCCCTGAGCTCGTATCAGCGGCCGTTGGTTGTTGAGTTTAGCCGACAAAAGCCAGGTACAGAGTGGTGTTAATTTTGTCACCTTTTTTTTATTTAGTCTTAGTCTTGTGCCAAATGTCCTTGTTAGTTTTACTCATATTTAGGGCTGTCAAAATAACTAAGGAAAAATAACGCGTTAAAAAATTAATGCAGATTAATCCATTCCATATTGACCTTTCACCCGGAGCCGTTCTACAACACAACACTACGCTCAGTAACGTTAGCCTACCGCTAGCAGCTCGATTAAACAAATGCTGACAGCTAACGCTAAACACAGTAAAGTTTGACTGTATTTCACTCACTGTAGACTAGAGGATTCCGACAACAGGATGTGACAGCCTGCAGCTGCCGTTGTCAGAGACGGTGCGTTCAATGAAACTGGTAACCTACCGCCTCGCGGTGCATTCGTAGTTATTGTTAAATGCCCTTTTCCCATCTGGTGGTTGTTTTTGTCAATTTACTAGTGAAATAAGTGATTGTCATAGTTATTACATTATTAGTAAATCATTTAATTTTGATCATATGGCGTTAGCAATAAACAAGCCTTTCTTTAATGTCGCCGGCTGTTTAGGGTTTTTCTTTTTTTAACTTTCTTAAAAAGTATCGGTTCAGGCACCGGCGCCGTTTTAAAATTACCGCTTTAGCACCGGTATCGGAAAAACCCAAACGATACCCAACCCTATTCCTGAAGCACTTTGAATTTATTTCCTCAGCATATTAGGTTATATTATTGATTGTTATGGTCATTATTTGAACAGTGAAAGTAATAATAAAAAGAGTTTTTTTTAACTTTTAAGTAATGCTGATTATTCATTGATTCATTTGAATTGAAATATTTAAAATACTTTCACAGCAAAAATGATGTATGCAATTAATTTAGATTGATTAATCACAGAGTCTGTAATTAATTCGGTTACATTTTTCAATCGATTGACGTTTTTTTTAGTCATTCACATATTTTTTTTGTTAGTCAAGTGTTAGTCGACTAAAAGTCTCATCATTTTAGTCTAGTTTTAGTCAAAATAAAACTCAATATAATAATATCATTGTACGTAAAATGTGACCAAATATCGAGAGCCTCTTCCTTCTACCTAGCATGTCGTCTCTGGTGTTCACTGCTGTCTATGGGTGTTGTGTTGTTGCTCCAGGTAGTTTCCTGTTGCAGCCACAGGCTGGCAGCAACAGCACCAACGCATTCGGAATATTTTGAAGGCATAAAAGCGGAATTTTCTATCTTATGATGAAAAAGTAGAAACAATTTTTGACGAAAATGAAGAGATTTTATCTTAGTTTTTATTTTATGCAAAACATTTTAGTCTCGTCTTTTTTCGTCAACAATAATGCATGTTAATTTAGTCTTAGGCAGCATTTTTTGGACATTGGTGCAGTCTCGTCATCGTCTCGTTTTAGTCATGGAAAAAAAGGTCATTGACAAACATATTTAGTCTTGTCTCGTCTGATGAAATTAGCACTAGTGCAGAGCACCGTGTGGTAGGGCGGCACGATGCTGGGGAAATGAATAGCTCTATTTGGAAATAATAAATCATTCTCGACTACTGCGGTGATTTCGTAGGAGAGTGAATCTACATAGAAAATACAAATGAAAAAGGAACTTATCTTACGTGAACCATTTTTTGTTGAACTTTAATACTTTACAAACACTAAAGCAAGTAAGAGCTGTGACTAAACTTCCCAAACGTTCTCCAACGGAAAGTTCCCAGATGGATATGCTGAGCAAATGTGAAGCGATCCATCTGGCGGAGTCAGGTTAGAGGGAAATTAGGAAGGGTAGGGAAATACACTGGTTGACTGATATGACACCATTGTTTTCATATAATACTATCAATCCAGGCTTAATATGATATTAATAATGTATGCATGTTGCTCTGTCTCTCCCTCTTCTCTCCCTCTTCTCTCTCTCTCCCTCTCTTTCTTCTCTCTCTCTCTCTCCCTCCCTCTCTCTCTCTCTCTCCCTCTCTCTCTCTCTCTCTCTCTCTCTCTCTCTCTATCTATCTCTGTCTCTCTCTCTGTCTCTCTGTCTCTCTCTCTCTCTCTCTGCAGGACGCGATATCAGATAGGGAGTGCTGCAACGTCATGTGCAAATGTTCGGGACATGAAGGCATCCCTGGCCTTTGGGGCCCCCCGGGGTCAAAGGTGACTGAAATACACACCTTTTAAACTTTAAACATGATGTCAGGAACGTTTGGGAAAACGTGCCAAAAGGCTAAAAAGAAGGCTGGTCTGAGCTGAGAGCTAGCAGACACTCGCAACAGGCCTGCTTCATTTTTTCTTGAATGTAAAGTTGCTTTATTGGAAGATGCACACATATCCAGTGCAATTACAATACCTAAGATGCATAAACATTTCTATTTGTTCATAAATCAACGCTGACAGGCTTCATTTATTGCGATTTGAGCCAACTAAAAAAGTCACATGACAGTTTTTTGTACTCCTAAACTTGGGAACCTCACATCTGCTACCTGGCAAGTGATTTCAGAATTAAAAAGTAGTTTTAAAGGTCATCAGCCGAGCTTGAAGCTTGAACATATTGTAGTCGTAACTAGAGAGAAACAAAGATTTATAGAATAATTGCTATAGAGTTAAACAGGGCTGGACTGGCCATCTGGCATACCGGGCATTTTCCTGGTGGGCCGACGCACTTTTGGACCGAATCGCTGATATAATAGGCCTTTTTTTTGGGCCGCGCCGGCCCATAAGGAACCGACAGCGGCCCATTGATTAATTTTCTTTATTGGCACTGGCCTGACCCAATCAAATCCAGGAACCTCTTCCCCACTCCCGGCCCTGAGACACGAGCTGTAATAGATATGATTAATGCTGGAAGTTTAGCATCCATGTTAAT